>PVIH01000283.1:326224-377419 GCA_004025045.1 Sigmodon hispidus
ACTCTTGAGGGAGGGGGGAAAGAACTGGATTTGGCCAGAAGTGGAAACTGATCTAAGCATTATTGGGTCAGAGGGACCATAGGACTGTCTGCTCCCTGCCCAGGGAGGGGATGGGGAGTTGCAGAGAAGAAAAATGACCAGATGTGTTGGGAGGGGGAAGAGACCTTGAATAAGGATATACAGGGATGGAAAAAAAAAATTCAGAGGGAAAGATGAACACAAAGAAAATATATGTGTAGCAATCTTATTTGTATTTCCACCCTTGATATGCCATGCTTATGATTCTTATCCTCTATATAGTTATTGTTAACTCTTCCGCATTTTAAATTCTTTTTACTGTTTTTTTTCTTGATAAATACAAAATAAAGAAGGAAAAAAAAGAATTATTCATAGTTAAGTTCTTAGCATAGATGACTTTTCATATTTTTGTGTATCTAAAATGCCCAGGTCAATCTCAGGTAGACTTCTTGAAGTTAAAGAAAACAGGGAACGCAGGAGTGAGTGGGGTTGTCGCTGAGATCGTGTCGTAGGGGTGGGGGAAGACTCTCGTGGGAGTCCCACACCAAGTGGTGCTTGGACCGAGTAGCGTTGACCCCCAAGACTTCTTCCCTCCTGATCTACGAGCAGCATCTTTAGGATTATTTGGAAAACAACATTCAGAAGAAGCTGGGGTGGGGGCGGGGAGTGGAAGTGAGTGCAAAGAAAGTCCCTAGCCCGCACTGCAGAGGCCTTCGGAGGCCATTCCAGCACCAGAGCTCACCAAAGGCTCCGTCAGAAAGGGGACTTGGACCCAGGGTTCCGAATCTCAGGCAAACTGGGTTGGGGGACACAGTCTTCCGCAGGCCTCTGGAGCGCGGGGCTCTACCACAGTGTAAAGGCGGATTGCTGGGACACTGCTCCAAGACTGATTTAATTTCCCCAAACGGAATTACAATGGCCCCTCCAGTTAAAGCTGGCTGAGAACTGACAAAAACAAAATCAAGATTTCATTTGGGAGCTGCGACTATGGTGGAGGGAAAAAGGGTGAGTGTCATTCAAAAATGACCCCAAAGTCCACAGAAATCGGGTTGGGAGTGAGAATCTCTATTTCTCTGAGCAGAGCTGTTCAGACTCAGGCAGCACTCGCCGCCCCTACAGTGCCCTGAGCCCAGCCAAAGCGCTGGGAAGCCCCGCGCATTCACACTTGTTTGAGCCCAGCCTTGGCTGTGAACTACCGGGAAAGCAGTTTCTTGGAATTCCAATTTCCGCTCAAGGAGGAATCGGGACACAAAGCAACCTCTAGCAATATGTTCTTCTGCCCCAAGCATGGGCCAGGAATAGTAGCGCAGGCCTTTAATCCCGGCACTTGGGAGGCAGGGGCCGGCGAATCTCGGTGAGATGGAGACCATCCTGGTCTACAGAGCGAGTCTCCAGGAGGACAGCCCGGGCTACATAGTAAGGCCTTGTCTCAAGAAAGAGAAAAGACTCAAGCGTTTGCTGATGAGTACTGAGCACCGGGGGAACCAGCCAGGTTGCTCCAGTTCCCCAGCTACCTACCCACGCCCTTCTCCACTGCGGCAAGTCTCCTTGGCACTGGGCACTTCAAAGCAGATCTCCCAGATAAAACAGTGGAGGAGTGTTCCTACTTTTGGGTGCTGCAGGAACTATTTGCAGTAATAGAAACGGATTCTTTTGTCCATCCTTCTTTCCTTCCTTCCTTCCTCTTCTGCTCCTTAGTTCTATGTTCTTGGATTCTGGATTTTGCAAACCACAGAGGATTGGAACCTCAGTCTGCCCCTCTCCTCTTCTGAGCAGGGGGGAGAACCTGGCTACTTCTTTTCTCCACTCTCACCAAGCACTGCTCTCCCTAGCCCACAAGCCATCAATTCAACTTTTCTCAAGATTGAGAGGATAACTTCTGTTTGCGGGGGACCTACCTCTCTTGGGGGAGGGTTTCCACTTAAGAAGATGCCCTGGGTCCAGCAAGTTTCTCATACTCTGGGAGGTGGGATGAGGCCGGTGACCGTGGAAAGAGAGTAGTAACCTTAACAGGGTTTACGTGAGGCTTCAGAGTTTATAAATCCCAAAGGGCTTTAGCACAAGTACTGGTACAACTTGACTCTGGAGTGCTACTAAACACATGGGAAAATTTAGAAGACCTAGGGATCTTCCCCCAAAGTATACACTGCAGAGCCTGCCAGAACAGGACCTATCTTCTTAGGTCTGACACAGAAAGGATTCTGATTACCTGACTCTGGTAAGGTCCTCCATTATCCTTTCCATTCTAGCTTCAAAACACAGCCTTATGAAATCTGCCGTGAGAGCCAGCCCCACCTCAAAGGGCATTCTCTTCCTTTGATTCATGCAGCCGAGAGATGGGAACACTATGGAGGCCTCCTTTCTGAAGAACAGAATGGCCAGTTTGGCAGTGTTGGTGCACAGCTTTAATCCCCAGCACTGAGGAAGCAGAGGCAGACAGATCTCTGTGAGTTCAAGGCCAGCCTGGTCCCAGGACAGCCAGAGCTACCTTGTCTCAACACAGAAACAAAAACAAAACAAAACAAAACAGAAAAACAAAATGAAAAAACCCAAAAGAACAGAATAAGGCTTGGAAAACAATGTTGTCAGAAGTTTATTGCTCCATCTCTAAGGATGTAAAAATGGCCGGAGCCTGGGGAAAGGTGGCCCCACATGAAATTGACTTTTGCCTATCAAGCAAACTTCCTCAGCCAACTTGAAAAGGAGGATCTCCTACAGAGCCCCACATCAGAGCTCCAGGATTACAGAGTAGAGGACTCTATGCCAGTGAGAAGCAGGCATTTTCCTGGAGAAACTAATTTCTGTCCAGTGGGGGCAGGGTTTGAAAGCAGATTACTTTTCTCCTGTCTAAGTTTCAACAGTCTCTATACATTCCCTGAGATTTTCTCTTTTTATTTATTTTTTCTTTATGTGTAGGGTGTACTGTCTGTCCACAACGTACGTACTTGGGAATCAAAGGCCAGAAAAGGGTGTCACATCCACTGGAACTGGAATTGCTTATGGTTTTGTGCTACCAAATGGGTGCTGGGAATTGAACCTGGTCCTCTGGAAGAGGACCAGTGCTCTTAACCACGGAGTCATCTCTCCATCCCCAGACTTTGTCTATTTTCTAAGGCCTACATCTGCCCATAGCATAGAGCCTTCATCTACTCTTTTAGTCTTGTTTTTTTTCTCTAATAGCTGTCTTGTTCCCAACACCCTAAGATCGATACCTTTCCTCTGTGAGTGTGTGTATGTGTGTGCATACATGTGTGTACAAGCATAAAGACAGTTTGCACAGTGGAGAGATCAAGTGTGTGGGGTTTGCAGAGGAATCTGAGGAGTAGTGGATTAAGGGATGGAACTGGGCAGTGGTGTGTGCCTTTGCCTTTAATCCCGTCACTGCAGAAGCAGAGGGAGTTCAAGGCCAGCCTGCTCTACAAAATTAGGTCAGGACAGCCAGCACTACAGAGAAACTCTGCCTAGGAAAAACCAAACCAAACCGAACTGAACTGTCTTTCATTCTGTGAAAACAACTCAGATATGTGGAGGAAAGGTAACTTCCACAGAGTGGGTACATGAGCATATATATATATATATATATATATACACTTATATGTTTGAATCACCTTATTTTTGAGAATGAGTATCAATGATTTGGCTTGTAATACATATGTAGGAAGCAAACATAGGGCTTTTTAAATTTAAAAAGTTACATTTATTTGTCTTGTGTTATGTGTTGGATCCATGCATAACAAAGTCCAAACGTGGAGGACAAAGAATCGCTCTAGGGAGTCTGTCCTTTCTTTCCATCAGATGGGTTCTGGGATCCAACTCAGATTATCAGGTTTGATGGCAAGTGCCTTTATCTGCTAGAGCATCTCAACAGCTTTAAAACTGCACTTTTATTTAAAGAGTTGCTCATATTTGAATATGCAGATATACATGCACCACACCTTAAAGTCTGTGTTTGCTTGGCAGTGGTGGCACAGGCCTTTTATCCCAAAACTCAGGAGGAGGAGGCAGGCATATCTGAGTTCCTGGCCAGCCTGATCTACAGAGCGAGTCCCAGGAGCCAAGGCTGTACAGAGACCCAATCTGAGGTGTGTGTGTGTGTGTGTGTGCGTTTTCAGGTCCATAAATGAGCCTCTTTTTTTAGAGGGATATTGGTATATGACAACATGTATGTGGTGCTTAGATGAAGTCCTGTGTATTTTTGCACATGGCGACAGATGCTTGCATGCACGAATACATATTCATTAAGGCCTTGTGTACTGTTTAGAGGTAAGTCCTGTACACAGCCTGGAAGTGCAAAGGAGCTAGTAGTATTTTCTGTGTCCTTTCAGGAGCCACCAAACTAGATTCACTGCCCCCAACTCCTAGATTTTGTCCCAGTTCACTAGAGGTTACAGTTTGAGCAGAGTGCCAGGAAAGGCGGGGCTCCGTACAGGCGAATGCCAGGCGGCAGATTCCCTCCAGCATCCCCAAGACCTGCAGGAGCTGTGGTGTCGCAACCAAACCGGGGCCCCTGGCGGAAGCGGAAGCCTGAACTGGGGGTGGTGAGGCGCAGTCGCGGCGGTCGCGGCGTGCCAGGCTCTGAGCACCCGGCGGGGGCGTGCGCGCCACGCGCGTGCGGGACAGGCTGGGCGCCAGGCGGCACCCTCCAGGCCCCAGCGTCTGTTTACCAACAAACTGCCATCGCTCAGCAGCTATGCATTCCGATGCGCTGAATAAGCGAGGTGCTGGAGATCTGCTTTCCACTCCCTCGCAGAGCCAAGGCTGCGTGGGGTGGTGCGCACCCGCGAGACCCGCAGAGCGCGAATACAGATTCTGAATCCTCGCATCGTTTCTAGTCACCACGAAGTTCCCCATGCCCCTTGGCCATCCCAGGCCCAATTTCCTAACACTTAGAACATTTTTACCGAGATTCTGACACTTGTCCTGACACTTGTCCTCAACAATATGGAGCAGACCCGGAGGTGCAGGGCCAGGAGCTTGTGCACCACATACCTTCGGTTTCCCCCAGGGTGCTACCCTGGGAGGGCGGGCCCAGCTCTGGGCCTCCCAGAGGTCATCGTGCAATAACCAATCCAGGGTGTCTAAGTGGGCGGGGGACTCTGTGCGGTTCCCAGGAACCGAACCCAGAAGATGGGGGCCCAGAACTTAGGGGGGAGGGGAAAAGCCACGGGGCACCCCCCCAAAAAAAACACCTTTCTCGGGTGCGAGCTCTCCGTCAGAGAGGCTCAAAGAGATATTTTCCCTGGGATCAGAACTGAGGGGGTGGCTTGCTGGGGGTGGGGGAGAGGTTCATCTGCCTCAATTTCGGAGACTTTGAAAGGTGCTGGCATAGAGTAGAGGGCGTGCAGGGCCATGACTTATTAGGCTCTGTGTGTGGTTTGGCATTCGCTGCAATGACCCTTTTACCCTGTCCCCTTCCTGGCCGCGACGCCTGCAACGTTGTCTTCCCGGACCTCGCCCCCGCCCGATCGGTAATGCTCCCCCTCCCTCCAGACCGCAGCTTTCCCGGATTTGTGCTATAGCCACCTCCTGCCCTATTCCTACCCTAGGCCAGCAACCCCAAGAGACTCCTACCTGCCCAGCCAGCAACTCTCGGCAGCGGCCAGCTCTCAGTCCTTCCAGCAGCCAGCTGACCACCCGCAGGCACTCGAAGCAGGTAAGTGTGGCACGGAAGCTCTTCTCACCTCTGAGCTGTGTTTTTATAAATGTCATCTTCTGCTTGCACGCAGCTAGCGGGATTCAAATGTTACTCGAATTCCACGGGATCTGCGCTAGGGGGAGGGAGAAGACTGGAGGGAGGAGCGGAGGCAAATTGATCTCGGTTTCCTTTTTAAAATCCGATCTGGTTTCGATTTGCAGTTTTGGGAAGCCAGGCCGGGAGGGCCCCCTACCCCAATCCCTGGAGCAGTGGCTGTGTGTGTACCTATGTGTAAGGAAAAAATACCTTAATCCAGATATGCCGGAAACTTAACTCCTTTCCCGTGATTCTCCTCATCTTTCAACCAATTTCTGACATCACCCTTCTGGAGTTCTGGTCCCAGAAACCAATATGCAAGCCAAACACTACTAAACACAAATTAATTCCCAGCTGGAGGTAGGTAGGCAACTAGGCGGGGCTTCTCTGTTCCTGGGCCCCACCCTCTTTCTTTCTAGAGGTATCTAACCTTGTTTGTAGCTGGTCCCTTTAGAATCTGGGTGTAAGACCCTACCAACCATTGTTCAAAAAATATAAAGGTTGATCAGTCTCAAGATCTTTCCCTGGCCACCTCAGCCTTCACCTAAACCATCCCTCTGCCCTTTACCCTTAATTTTGGGATGAATTAGGCTGGTTCCTATTGCTGGCAGCAGTAAACCCGAGCTCCAGAGAAAGTGCTCCCTGGAAGGCCTCAGTGAAGGCAAAAAACTAGCTGGCCTTCCTAGGCCTGTCCTGTGCATACCCAAACTGATAGCCTTTGGCTGGCCTTGCAAGAATGCTTGCCATCCATACTGTCCAGGACATAATGCCCAAGATGTGCATCATAGTCAGTCCCAAAAGATATTTCTCTCCTAGTTACTCTGACATAAATTCATGCCCACCCCCAACTGGGAGTCACCCTACAATGAGGTCTTAAATTTCTTGTTTTATGGACGGAGAAACTGAGGCAGGTAGAAAGGATGCAAATTTATTTTCCTCGAGAAAAAAATGGAGCCAGGAAAGGGGGCTTTGGGGGAATTTCTTAGAATCTCTGAAAGTTGTTAGCTTTTTCTGGGGCAGAACTGGAGTGGATCTGCTCCATCTCGTTGGAGGAGGTGGGGAGGCAGGGTTTTACATACCTCTCTGGATCTTTCTCCCTAGATATGCTAATATACACTGGGGAAGTAGAATCAGGAGGATCCTGAGTTTGAAGACAGCCTGGGAAACGATATATTTGGTAAGTGTGTACATGGGGACAATGTGCGTTTTGAGAACCTGACCTTACCTTGAAGAGAAATATTCTGACAATAAAATGGGGTTTGTGGGTCTGTCTTCCATATTCTACCTTCCCTTGCTTGGTCCGAGAACAATAAAGTGGAGAATTCTTTCAATTACACACTTAACCCGGATCCAACGAAAAACCACAGCCGCTCACGTTCACAAGCAAGTACATCTTTAAAATAGACTTTAGCATTTCATTATTGGAACCGTGTGGAACCCTCGTTCCTGAATGAACGACTGGAGAATGAGAGAGGGCTTGGGGTCTCCTAAAACCCCATTATGTGTCCAACTCCGACCCAGAAAGGCTCTTGGCTCGAAGAGAGCCTCACCAACACCCCTTTAAGGCTGCGGGTGCGGCGGCACCTCCCGGGAGGCCCTGGGGATCCGTTATCGTGACCCTGGTAGATCCAGTTGTGACTTGCCACAACTCGTGAGAAGAAAGGCAGCTGTCTCAGAAGGCACCTGGAGGGTGATCTGCTCCGAGAGGCCAGACTTCAGCAGGCCAAACTGTCTTCCTTTGCTCTCTGCGCGCGGCACCACCAGAACTCCGCGCAGCCCGTGTAGCCAAGGAGGCGCCGGTGGTCGCTTGGATGCCAGCCCCTGGCGATCGGGTGAGGTCGGAGCAGGAGAGGCGGAACAGAGCGGTCGGGAGTGGAAACCCGTTGCCTTTTCTGGGAACTGGCTGAAGCTGGGATCGAAGGGCAGGATCTGAGAGCCTGCAGCCCCCAAGGCCACGGGTGAGAGATATGGAGGAGGTGAAGACAGTGGTGACGGCCAGAGGACAGGTCCCTGACCGTGTCAGGTGAACCCAGCTAGGGATGGATGGGGAGCCCAAGGACAGAAGCTACTCTTGCTGAGGGCGGGGGCGGGGGGGGGGGAAGGTGTCTTCACAGAAGACACACAGATTGACTCTACTGTCGTTCGAGCATTTTGTCATCCTGGGCAGGCATTTTGCCTCTTCATCCACCCACTTCTCTTAACCTCTTGGACAATCTTAGGATCACGTAGAATGGCCCAGGTTGGGGCCCAGGTTTCAGGGATGGAAACCTAAGGCTGAAATCATGGTGCCATAACCCGCTGCAGAGCTTGGAGAACCAGGCTGGCAGGCAGGAGTGGGGCGCCGGGTTGGGGGTGGGTAGTGGGTGGGACAGGACTAGATCTTATGCCACTGCCCTGTAGCTCGTCGTAAAAAACGACCTGGATTGCGAGTTGCTGCGTTTTCTGGACCTGAATCACTTTTCCTGCCTTGAGGGAACAGCTCCGTGCTTGCAGCTCAGAGGAAAACGGGGCTATCACACATCAATCTGGCTTCTAGATCCCTGAAAATTCCTCCTCTTAGCCAACAGGGGAAGAAAAGGATAGTCACCTTTACTGCAGGGTGCAGTGGGCTCACTTTTTCCGCCTTGATATTGGTATTCAAGGCAGACTATTCAGACCCCTGTCGGAAGCCAGAGGGTGCCTTGCCGACAGACTCTACTGCTGAGTATTACTTTTGGGTCCCTTGAGCCTTGGATTAGCCGCCCCTTCCCCTCTTCAGACTAGCTCAATCTTCCAGGAGTCTTTTGCCCTGCACTAGTCTAAGCAGGTATGACAGAAGCTACTAAACTCCAGCCTCCCGCTGGGGGAGCCAGGATACACTCACTCAGGGGCCTTAGCAGTGTTTTCTGCTACCAGGTCCCATAGTGGTAACTTCAACAGGGCAAGAACTGCTGCTTAAATTCACTGTTGGCAAGTGTTCATAGGGACTGCAATGGCTGGGAATTCGTCAGGGCTCCCCCTACCACACACACACACTCTGAGACCCAGGCTGATGGTGGTGGCTGCAATGGTTTTGCTGATCCCACAAGGCATGAACCTATAGAAATACCTGACTTACCTGGTCACTCCACATGCCTACAACACTGTCTTCTGACTTTCAGAATCAGAGAAACCGGTGCTGTTCTTGGAGACTTCCCAGCAGCCCCTGACCAGAAAGCTGCAGAAACCTAGAACCATCTGCTCCAGCTGCAACACCTGAACCAGCATTTCCAGCAAACACAGTACCTGGCCCTGCCTGAGTGGGTTCAGCTGGCATTGCAGCTTGGAATCAATCACCCATCCCTGGTTCTGCTGACACAACTCTCCATGGAATGCCCATAGCTGGTTTGTAGCAAGGGTTGGGGCCATATACTAGAGGAAAATGGGGCACAAAAAGAGGTGAACACTCAGACCGGAAGTCGAGACTGAGGGACTTCTAGAACAGGAGGGCTGGACTTAACTCCGTGTGTGTAGGTAGGCCGTAGTCTCAACCCTTTTACAGACACTTCTAATCTGTCTTCTCCTTCCCAAAGGTAAAGCTCCAAATACAAAAAGGCCCTTGAAACAGAACTCTGGGGGGCAGGAAGACTTCTCTGTGGACTCCCCCCCCCCACCAGGCCCTGTCTCCCTGCCCTCCAATCCTTCCCTCTGTCTGGGATGTACCCAAGCAGGCACCCTGCCTACTGCATGACTGTGACAGTGACTTCAGAGCCTGGTATCAGCATGCCTCCTTTCCAGATGTACTGCTTCTGCCTCAGATGATATGAGTCTGGAGAAGAGCTGGTCAGGCTCCAATCCTGTCAAGCCCAGGACCAACGCACCTGCTCCCCTTCTGCGGGGAGAGGAAACCAGCTCCAGATGGATTTTCTCAAGACAAGAAGCAAAAGGAGAAAAAAAGAACTAAAAGAGAAGCCTGATTCTCTGAGCCAGATAGCTAAAGCAAAGGCTGTTAGTCTTCGCAACTGTCCCCAGTGCTGCCCTGGACTGGCCGTCTCCCTCAGGAGGACAAAGGCTTTAGAGAGCACTGGAATGACTAGGGTTCAGATTGCTACAATCTTGCCACTTCCTTCCTCTTCAAGTGACTGACGCCACACCACAGCCCAGGACCTAAGCCAGGATCTAAGAAAACAAATATTATTTCTGGCCTGCACCTTGGGCCCTACCAGCCCATCCATGAACAAACCCAGGAGTAGACACCATCTCTGTTGTTGGTCACCACAGAGTCCCTGTTTTTCATCCACCAGCTATCAGTGGTAGTGGACTCATTACCTCCCTAACTGGAGGTGTATGTAGTCCGATGGTAGAGTTAAGTTCTTAACATGTAAGAGATTCCAACACCAAAACAAAATTAGAGTGTTAGCCTGTGGGCAATGTGTGTTTCTCTCTTTTAAAGGGTCCTCTGCCCCCATATCTACTCATTTTGAGTTGATAAATCCTGGACTTAATCATTTGTATAATTCAACAGATATGTATTAAGAGCATAGGCCCTTCTATCCTTGATATCTAACAATTCCATCTGCACGTATTCTTGGAACCCTAGAAGGAGAAATGAGACAAACAGATTTTCTGGATCAATGCAAACATAGCTGCTTCCAAATAACGGGGGTAGATTGGCACCTCAGCTTCGCACCGCTGCCTTTATCTAAGACACTGTTCTAATTTACCTTTATTCTGTCCAGCATCCCCAGGTGCTTGCCATCTCTTAAATCATAAGCTTCAGAGATTAAAACATATACAAAACAAAAAGCCCAATCTCGAATATTTGTCTCTTGGATTCATCCTGGTTATTTCTGATTGCACATCCCCACCCCCCATCATCTGATACATCTTCTCCTTGACCAGAAGTCATAGACACTAGATTCTTTTTAAAAATAATTTATTATTTTTATTTTATGTGCATTGATGTTTTGCCTGCTCATATGTCTGTATGAGGGTATGTGGATGCTGGGAATTGAACCCAGATCCTCTGGAAGAGCAGGTGGTACTCTTAACCACTGAGGCATCTCTTCAGCCCAACACTAGATTCTTGTTATGCCTCTGCCACTAGCTAGCTCTGGAATGTCATGGCATCATACGAAATGGGAAGATGCTCATATAGGGAATGGCCAAGGACAGTGTGGTCTTTGCCAGCAGTTACTTCCTGGGCCAGCCATGGAGGGTGTCAGACCTTTAGTTCAGGTTTGTGTGCTACCTTTAATTCAGGCTCTCCTTGGGAGAGGACTGAACTAGACCAGTCCCTGGAGGGTGGAATAGCTTCAGACTACAGAAAGGGGTGGGGGGAAAATACTGGAAGGAACTGGAATTCTCCATCTAACACACATCTGTGGATCTCCTGCTGTACAGGTCCTAGGATACCACCGTGACAGGGACAGCTGCTGCAAGCTAACATGTGGCTGAACAGATGCCTGGAGGCAGTGTGAGGAGAGGTAGAGAAAAGCAGGACAGAGGCCATGTGGGCACTGTCTAGAGGCCAGCATGGGCTGATGGTGTTGGGGCCTGGTGAGAAGGCCGGTCAGCTCCCAGAGCATCAGGACCTGGTAGCACCATGATTCGCTCTGTATCACAGTTCCCACCACACATACAACATGGGAGGTGGGCTGGGGACAGGGTCAGTCATTCAGAGAATTCAGCCCAGAGTAGCCCCAGGGCCAGGGGAGGGGCCTCCAATTCCAGGCAAAAGGCTTCAAAGGCTAGTTCCCCCCTACTGCCTGAAACTGTTCCCAATCACAGCAAACTGAGGGCACCAGTCCCTGGCTGAAAAGCCCAGTAGGGCACTTTCAGCCAAGCCAAAGCTAGAAAGAAGTGTGTTTTGGGGTCATGGGGAGGACAAAAGAGGTGTCACAGTCAGTGGGAGTGTCTCACCTAGGCATGCCTACAAGCATTCCTTCTTTGCCCTACTACTGGGTCAGTAGTCATACCCACGTCTCCAAAGCCACAGGAAGGTTTCCCATGGGCAGCATATGCCAGATCATAGATCAGTGAGGAGAGGGAAAAAAACCTTTCCATTTCTCCCTTTCAAGCCCTGCCCCTGGCCCTTGGACCCTGGTTCCATTTCTCTAAGGGGTGGCTGGCCCCAGATGGCTCCTCTGGGTCTTCTGTGAAGCCAAGGGCCCTGCGGGTAGCTGTTCCCTGCCATGCAGGCTACACACTCCTCTTTCCACAGAGCAAGATAAGATCTACCGCCCCATCTCGGAAAGCTCCAAAGGCAGATTAATTGGACAGCCCAACACGAGTCGCATCTTTAAAACAACAGCTTGGGTTGTAAAGTTAAGTAGCAGTAGTGTAATTACCCGCTCAGCCAGCGACCAGCTGAGCCTGCGGCACCCCCTTCCCTTACTCCCGTGTGCCTTTTCCAGGGGAAATAGACTTCTTTTCCATTTGGGAGCTGGTCCAGTTGCCTCGGACTTTGGAGGTGATGAGCCTGGAGGAAACAACAATATCTCACCTCCAGCTCTCTAACCACCAGGGTTACTGAAGGGATCCCTGTGGTTTCTTCCCAGGGCGAAGCTCCGTTGAGGACACTGGATCAACAACGGAAGGGAAGACTTTGGTCTCCCAGGAGTACCAATAGTGATGCTTGCTTTGTGACTTTTGGTGAGTTTCTTAGCCCCTCTCTGCTTTATTTTTTTATCCCCTCAGATAAGAAGGATAATAGGATTTGCTTCGCCATATGGTTGTGATGATGAAATGACATGGTGTCGGGGACACAGTGAGCACTTTATAAATGACATTCTCATTTGCCTCTGACAGTGAGTTCCTAAGCAATCTATTTACCTCTTGCTGAAGTAGATAGCCCTGCCTCCCTAGGGTAGGGAAGAAGGATTGGGCTGCAAGTACACCCCAGCACCTCTCGGCTACCACCACCATTAGAAAAAAGGACTCAGGCAAGGTTCCCCACTCAAAATGGGCAGTGGCCTGTCCATCTAAAATCAGCCAAGACTGCAGAACGAGGAGGAGAGTGTGTCTAAGGTATGCGCTATCACTTTTAGGGTCTCAGCCCTCCAAAAGTGGCCCCCTTCTGGGTAGCTCACTTCTCCACTCCTTTGTGCTATTTTAAAGCATGGCCCCCCATTCCCTCCTCCGACCAAATGAGATTCAATTAATTCAATTAAAGCAATTTTGGAAGCAGCTCCTGAAGGCTTTGGATGTGAGATAATTACCAGTAATTTGCTTCTGTGAAGAGGAAAAGGTTACATGGGGTCTGGAGTGGGGCAGGAGGTAGCCCCCTCCTCCCCAAGCACCCAGATCTAGAAGGATTCCACAGGGCAATCTGAGCCGCCTCTCCCATTGGCCAAATTGCTTACAGGTGGGAAGAGGGAGAATGTGGTGGTGGGAGGAGGGTGGGAAGACACTGGAGTGACAGGCTGCCCCTCCTCCATCCCTGAATCCCTTTGCCCCTGTGAGGTGGGGGTGGGGGTGGGGTGGGGAGCTACCCCTCCCCCTCCCCCAGGACACTTTGGGGCTTCCTGGCTATAGCAGCAGATTACTCAGCCCCAGCCTCCCTGGATTTCGGATGCCTGGGCTTGCCTCTGGGATTGGATCCAGAGGCGATGGAATGTTATCCAGGTAGCTGAGGCCTGTGTGGAGGGAGCTTTGGAGATCAAGAACTTTCCTAGAATTTATAGGGGATATGGGCCAATGGGGTAGGAACCATTGTAGGTGGACAGTGATTGCCTGTTCCCAGGTTTCATGAGATGCCCTTTCTATCCCTCCCAGGATCTCTTCTCCTCTATACTCCAGCATTTTCTGGTTCTACCTGGTGTCTAATCAAAATACCTTGTCTTGGTGGCAAATCTGCTGTCAGCTTTGTGACCCCCATGGCCACTAGTTTCTTCCTCCCCCAAAGCATATTACAGGTAAGTGTTCCAGTCCCCACCTCACTTTGCCTGGAATAGCCCTTTCCTTGAAAGGCTTCTGGTAGTCTAGAAGTGTAGGAGGGTAGAACTGCTAATGGAGGAAGCTAGAGTACCCCATTCCTTGGGATCCCCTGCCCCAGGACATAATGCTCTATCAATTAGGATGCAAAAGAAAAAGGTCCCTCATGCCGAAATGTCTCTCAGGTCCCATCTTCTACCTTTTGCTTCTCTCGTTCCCAGAAGGAGTCTTTCAGCTCTTTTTTTCTCCCAGGGCACCCAGTGGACACCCTCTCCCAGCTGCAGGGCTGTTGGAGGTGGGGCCAGAGCCTCTTCACAACGGGCAAGGTCAGAGAGGACAGCCTGCATCTCCACCATCCCATGCCTCTGCCTCCCATGGTTCAACCAGTTCAGATCCACTACAAATGGAGGAACACAAAGACCTGGCCATTCCAGAGGTCGTGTCCACAGGCCAGCCTAAGGACCCTAACACAGGGATAACATGAGTGTCGGAAGGTAGGGACTAGAGGTAGGGTAGTAGTTCAAGGTCATCTTCAGCTACATAAAAGTTCAAAGCCAGCCTGGGCTACATGGGAAGGGAGAAAAAGAAAACTAGAAAAGAGGCTGGTGTGGTAGTGGATGACTTTAATTCCAGCGTTCTGGAGTCCCAGGCCAGCCAGAGCTAAATAGAGCACCCCGTAAATTAAATAATAAATAAATACATATCTAAAAAGAAGAAAGGGAATCTGAAGTTTCTCTCCATCTCATCCCCCCTCCCCCCCCCCCATGTGTGCAGGATCACAGATCTCTTTATTTCATCCCTCTGGCTTTTTTCTTTACCCCATCCTTTTCCTGACTAATGTTTTCTGGATGTTTCCATAAGTGCTGCTGGGGAGGGAGGGAGGCCGAAGGAGCCTGCTTCTTTCTCAGCTCTGGCTAGAATTCCTGTCCCCAGAACCTCCTTCCACACCCATGGCTCCCAGACAAGCTCATAGCTGGTACGTGTAGGCTAGTGAAGGGCAGGGCTCTCCTCTGGGCTTCTCCGAGAATCCTTCTCTCCCCGTGATCTGACATTGACTCCTGAAGAAGGGACAAAGGAATCCAGGTCCCTGGCTGGCAAAGAAGCTGTAGGCTTGGAGCCCTGTGTTAGCTACTGCTTGCTGGGTGACCTGGACAAGTTACATACTCTCTGAGACTCACATGACTCTCTCTTTGCTAGAGACATGTTACCACTTCCCCCTCAAGGCTAGAGTTTTCAAAGGCAGACCTCAGAGTCTCCCATGAGACTGACAGCTCTCCAGGAATATGACTCTGCTTCCTTGAATCAGATACGATGCATTCTGCATCTTTGCAACCCCATAATAGGTTGACATTGAGCTGTTGACCCACTGAGCCTGGTCTGGCCAGCCCAGAAAGGGTAAAGGAGTAGACTCCATGGAGGATGGCAGGATTTCTAATTTATCTCCTCTCTGATGCCAATCCTCAGCATCTCTGGCTCCCAAATGGAGACATGAGTTCACTTCCAGGGAATGATGCCGCTCTGCAGATTCCACATAGGACATGTTCCCATCTGGGATGGCTCCCTTTCAGGGTTCAGCCAAGAGACCTTAGAAAGAAACTTGGCACTGCCCAGAAGGAAAGATTGTTCTGTCTGTGGTCCCCATTGGCAAGCCCATGGCTAAAATACAAGGCAAATGATTAGGTCAAGTGGTCTACTCTGGTCTCTTTCTCTGTCCTGCTTCACACAAAGGGAGGCTGGACCAATTACATGTACCCCCCAGTTTGTCAGAGGTCACACTGAGGTTCCTGGCTCAGTAGCTTCTCTCCCTCAACCCTGGTGTTCCCTATGTGGAGGGTGGGCAGAGGAAAGAGCCTGGCTGGAGAGCTGAGGTTTCCTCCTCCCCTTCCCACCAACAAGGCCTACAGTCACTGGCCCCTTCCTCTCCTCCGGACAGAGGAGCCTCGCTCTTGGTCGGTTTCTGCAAGCTGGGGCCTGCCATAGACTACTCCCAGCCCTGGAGCTGTTGGGAATTCTTTGCTCCAACAGATCCTCGGGGAAGCCAGAGTGCACGAGGCTCCTGACATGCTTCTGCCTAACTCCCGTCACATTCCCCAAGCCCAGGGGGATCAGCTGGCTCTACCAATGCAGGGCCTTCAACTCCTGTGACGCTAGGCCTTTGTCTCACCTCCTCAAGGCTTGTGCCTTCCTCCCCAAACCTGGAATTCTGCCTTAAGACCCAGCTCTGGGCCCTTACAGCTTTTGGCAACTCCATCTGGAAAATAAGAAATAAACCAACCCCCTTGCACTGCTAAGAAAATTTATCTTCTCTCATAGACATCAATTGGTCCTCTAGAATGCAAATGTTCAGATGTTCATTTGAGAGACCTGGGGTAGGATACCTTTTCCCCATGGTAGAACACCTTCTTCTTTTCCAACTTCCTTCCTTCCTTCCTTCCTTCCTTCCTTCCTTCCTGGGTTTCTCGGAGTAACAGCTATGGCTGTCCTGGTATTCACTTTGTAGACCAGGTTGGCCTTGAACTCACAGATGCCTTCCTGCCTCTGCCTCCTGAATGCTGGGATTAAAGGTACGTATGAAGACACCACCTGGCTCAGCTTGCTTTCTTATTCAGCCTTGAACCACCTGCGCAGGGGACTGGGCTTTCCCATCTCAATCATTAATCAGGAAAATGTCCCGAAGCTGTGCCCACAGGCCAGTCTGATGAAGGCAGTTTCTCTGCTGAGGTTCCGTCTTCCAGGTAACTCCAGATTGTGTCAAAACTAACCAGTGCAAGGGACACTTCCACCCTGGGGACCCAAAAACAATAGCAGGAGTTTAAGTCCATAACCTTGACCTCGCCTAGAAATGAACACAATGACATGTGCTCCATGGGGTTATGATGGGGCTCTGGCTGAGTACAGCTCAGTTGTGGGGCACCTGTTTAGCATGTGAGGCCCCTGCATTCCATTCCCAGCCCTCAAGAAAAAGCAAAACCGGGTTGGCGGGGTGGCTCAGGGTGTAAGGACACTTGTGATACCAAATCTGACAACCTGAGTTCAACCCCAGGACCCACATGGCAGAAGAAAAGCCACCCCTGAAACTTGGCCTGATATCAGCATCATCCTCTGACCCCCCACGTGTGAGCTCACTCATATTTTAATCAATAAAAATATCTTTTGAAAACTCCACAGAGTGCTGCGTTACAGTGACTGCTGAGCAAGAGAACTCCGTTATGAGAGTCTCACCCCGGCCCCCTGTGCCTTGGCCATTCTCTGCTCCAGAGCCTGCCTATGGGGTGGCCCACTTGAGCAGAGCCTGGATCTCCCTTAGATTTCCAGCAGCGTGTGTGGGTGAGTGTGAATGTGAAATGCTTCGTGGTGAGGGGAGGTGGTGACACAGGACGTGGCTAAGGGGGCAGTTCCAGGCCAGTCCACTGGGTCCAAGAAGGATGGTCAGACTGAGGGTCATAACACGGAGTTGGGGGAGGCCTCTGACTTCTTAGTTAGTTAGTTAGTTTTTCAGGACAGGGTTTCTCTGTGTAACAGTCTTGGCTATCCTGGAACTCACTTTATAGATCAGGCTGATCTTTTTTTTTTTTTTTTTTTTTTAATTTTTTAGTAAGAAGATCAAGCCCTTTGATTTATAATTTCTTTTTTTTTAAAAAAACTTTATTTATTTATTTATTTGCCTTGGTGTTTGCCTGGAACTGGAACTACAGTCAGTTGTTAGCTGCCATGTGGGTGCTGGGAATTGAATCTGGGTCCTCTGTTAGAACAGATGGTGGGTGCTCTTAACCACTGAGCCATCTCTCCAGCCCCAGATCAGGCTGATCTTGAACTCACAGAGATCTATCTGCTTCTGCCTTCCAAGTGCTGGGATTGATTAAAGGTGTGTGCACCATCAGCTGACTTTTTTTTCAAATTATTTTGTTTTGGGACAGAGTCTTCATGTGTCATTCAGGCCTCTCTCAAACTCACAGCCTCCCCACGTCCTCCTTAAGAGCATTGAGAATGCAGAGATTCGTTACCATGTCAGCCCAATTTCTTTATTCACAAAATATCCTAACCCTAACCCCAGAACACTTCCATCAGGTGCGCAGAAGAAGAAAACTGTTTTTTTTGATTGACACCTAGAAATTTCAAGAATTCTTCAGAATGAACACACACACCTCCTAAGATTAAGAGACTTAATATGGTGGCTAAATACAGAATAAATATAAGACCTCAGTAGCGGTTCTCTAGTACGGCACTAAAAGAGAGAAAGTATCCCTCTTATAAGGGAAATATAAAACAACAAGATGCTGTCAGGATACACCTACGGCTCCTACCGATAAAGTACAGCAGCATTACATCAGAATCAAGACAGCACTTTCGCCACAGAAGGAAAAATTCCTTTTAGAATTTGTGCTCGAGTGTGCACTCAAGGGTGTGTGTGTGTGTGTGTGTGTGTGTGTGTGTGTGCGCGCGCACACACACACACACACACACACACACAGAAGTTTGAGTTCTCATCATGGTGCCAAGCTTTGTGCTAAGCCTTTCACATATCATGTGTTATCCCATTTCATTCCTTTAGTAACCCAAATGAGAGAGATGATTAGCTTCATTTTATAAGTGAGTGAAAGCAAGATTCAGAAAGGGTGAGTGACTGACTGATCTGAGGTTACACAGCCTCAAGTATCTCACCTGTAAGATGGGATCATAATAGCACTGGCCTTGCCAGGTAGTTATCAAGATTCAATAAGACAAGGTTCAGGAAAAGCTCATGGCACAGAAGCTGTGTGTGTGGCACACAGTAGGTCCTCAGCATCTTCCTGGCTCCAAACTTTGAAGCAGTTTCTGTTTCCTCCCTGTCTCCTGTTTCCTCAGACCTCCACACTCCCCCAGCTGCACCAAGGATGCCTATCCCTTCCTCTTCTCCCATTGGTGATTCCCGAGCTTAGGGCACAACTGACTGGCCCCAGGGGTGGGTGTGAGACTGTGCCACACGAGTCGCATGATGTGGCTGGGTGCCCTCGGTGAGGTGCTCAGTGAAGGGTGCATTGTTGCTGTTTGCCAGGTGCTAAGTGAACTGCCTGTGGGGGGAAGGGATGTCCCTCCCTCATGGCAGCTGATCCTCCAGGGTGTGGAACCTTCTGCTTACTCAGCAAACACTACCAGTCCTGAGCTGATTTGTCTTGAGAGACAACCCAGGAATTTGGATCCACAGGCCCCATCTCCTGTTGGTTCCCCTTCTCAGGCTGCCCTCTTCCTGGGTGCCCTCAGCTCTTCCTCACCTTGAGCAGAGGGCAGCCCTGAGCCTCAGCATCCTAGAAATCTTCTGGGGTTCATCAGGCCAATGTCCTGGCCTGGCACCCCCAGGCACCTTCTACCAGTCTCCATCCTTCTGGATGACTGAAGAGAGGCTGCAGGGGAGCTCTGGCTTGTGCCAGAGACTGAGCACCCACCCACTTAGAGCAGTCTGTCTAGATGTAGCCCCAGCACTCAGAGCCAGCTCTTTCTCTGCCTCTCATTTTCTGTGTGATCTCAGGTAAGAAGCACAGTCTCTCTGGGCCAACTTGCAGAGTAGAGGATGCAAAGATGCAGGAGCCGTCTGTCCCTCAGTTACACAGGAAGGTGATATGAGCTCAACTTTCCTGCTGTCATCTCCCAAATCCCCAACAGCCTGCCTAGCTGGACACGATCATCACTGTCCCCACCGAGCCTGGCAGTCCCTCAGCTAATGCTGAGAGTGGGTGAGGGTCCCCAGAGCTCACGGCCTCTATATGTGCTTCATGAACCCCCTGATGCTCCCAGAGCATCCTGATGTTCCAGCTGCATAAGACATCTCCTGGGTGCCCAAGACCCTTCCCTGGTGACTGCCCACTTGCTTTCTTTGGTCAGCTCTGTCTTTGGGGACGTGTGTAGGGAGTATCCCCAAGCCTTGCTCCTTCCAGGCCAGCAACTCTCCCCAGAGTGGACAAAAGCCTAGCAAAGGCCATGCCTGTGGTCTGACCTGGGAGGGGAATACTGGAGGAGCCATGTCAGCTCTCTCAGAGCTGAGAAAGGAGAAGAGGCCTACACACAATCACTGACTTGCTATGGAAGCATGTCTGAAAGACTGACTAGGGACAGAGGCTGAGGTTCAGGGAGGACCTTCTGGGAGAGGAGATGCTGAGCTCTTTAGAGGAAAGCTAATCTAGTCACCATCCTTAACTTCTTGACCCACAGGGCTCCCTCAGCCTCCCTTTTCTCTACCAGAGCCCTCCTCCTCTGGGCTGACAGAGGAAACTCATCCCCAAGCACTTTTTGGCCTCTGAGTCTACCAGTCTCAGGCTATGGGGTGCTGTAAACAGCTTATTACAACGATTGACGCTGCAATTAAAGCTAGAAAATCAGAGGCCATGTGCTCACTGCTGGTCTCCCCCCATCCCCCCCACCACCGTGTGCTCTCTCTCACATAGGAACTAGAGTGGGTGCTCCTTGCTCCGCTACCCAGAATGGCCCCATTCCATAGGGTGTCAATCTGCATGGAGATTTTGTAGGAGCAGGGAGTAAATTGTACTGATGGTAGGCTGCCATGAGAACGGTATCATAGAGACTGAACTGGAAGGCTCTCTTATATCTCCCAGCACCTAGGACCCCTCAGAGCCAGGATTACAACAATCCTCATTCACTTCTCCTCCACCTAGAAGGACAGGGCCTTTCTTTCTCCAAGTTCAAGGTGTCAGAGCAGCTATTGACCCACCAGAGAGGCTGGGAACAGCTGGAATATCACTTTGAATAATGCTCAACATCCAAGAAGGATCCAGGGGTCTTCTGAACTTGGTCCTTCTCTCCCGGGCTCTAGCTGGACATCAGCTGGGATGCAGTCTTAGGCTTCTCTCAAAGGCTTTGTGTCTTTCCATTCCATGGGACTGGGGAGGCTCTGCAGGTGGGGTCCCGGGGGAATGTTGTGCAAGCCTGTGTCTTTGCGGGGGCACATGCCTATCATTCAAGACATTGTTCCAACTACCTCCCCTGATGCAACTTTCAAGATTCCCTCCCTCTCTGTTCCGGCTGACTGTGGGCCTCAAAGGGCTCCATCTGCTTCTGGCCCTGGAGGTCTAAGCTCAGGGTCTGAGGTCCTCCCAGTCTGTGACCAACCGTCCGTGCCTGCCAGGATACAGAGGCCTTTGTGAAGGCACCCAGGGTTTGTGGATGAGCCAGTGTGGCAATGCAGAGATGGTCAGTCAGCTATAAGGGAAGTTATATCCAAGGCTGAATGGAGAGGAGAGCGTGGCTGAGTCAGATTGCCGACCACTAAGCAGGTTTGGGCCCCTTGTTAAGCATTTTACTCAGATTATGTCACTTAATCACCCCCCCACCCATGCAGTTCTGTTGGTTGTTAGGACCATCCGTGTTTTACAGGTGAGAAGACCCACGTTCAGTAAGGTTAAGTGACTTGGCCAGGACCACACAGCCAGTAAAGCTATGAAGGCTGGATCCCGAAAACTCCAGAGAGCACATGCCTCACCACAGTGTTTAGCTCTTCTTAGGACTTGCCCAGAAGAAGAAGGCTGTCTTCCCCTCCCCTCAGACCTCTCTGGGAAGAAGCCTGCTACCGGGCTAATCACATGGGCACTGTGGTGACTCCAGCTTTCTGCTTCGCTATGGACTGAGACAGAAAGTCCATCCAGAGGACTTGGGTTCAAATCCCATCTCTGTCTTAGATTTTCTGTATGACCTCAGACTCTTTATTCTCATCTTTCATTCTCTCCCTCTTGTATTTTATTTTTTTCGAGACAGAGTTTCTCTGTGTAGCCCAGGTTGTCCTGAAATTTACTTTGCAGACCAGGCTGGCCTCGCAACTCAGAAATCTGCCTGCCTCTGTTGGGATTAAAGGTGTGTGCCAGCATACTGCCTTACACTTAATCACCTCCCCTCTCTTGCAGTTGAGACATGTTCTCACTATGTAGCCTAGGATGGTCTTGAATTCACTATGTAGCTCAGGCTGACCCCAAATTCTCAAATCTCCCAATGCAGTCTCCAGATCGCCAGACCTAAACCACCATGTCCAGCCTTTTCTTCTTTCTTCCTTTCCTCCTTTTCTTTTTTTGGTGCTAGATATTGAACACAAGCTTTCATGTATGCTAAATATAAACTCTATTACTGCTGGAGCCTCAGTTTTTCCATCTAAGAAATGGACACTATCCCACTCACCTGCCAAACTATTGTTCCAGGAAGTTTACCAAACACCACCTGTTATATAATATTAAGATTTAGAAAGCAGTGACCCCCAGGCAGACTGGGGTTCCCTAGCCTACCCCTTCTTCCCTGAAGATTGTCCCGAGACAATGTTTATAGTTAAGCAGCACCCGGAAGAAGGTAGGGCATGCTGCCGGGTCCTTCCCCCAAACTCTTGTCCCCAGGGGGGCTGCTCATCAGGGTGGGTGAAGAGCAAACTGACCCCTGGCCTAGAGGTAGGCTTGGAGTGAGGAGAGGAGGAAGGGGAGGTCAGGGGTGGGGCTGACCCCACGGGAGGTCACCTGGGCAGTTAATCCAGCCTGACAGAGCTGGGATGAGCTGGGAGGAATTAGGCCCTTACAACATCCTTTCATGGTCCCCGCCTGCCTGCCCGCCCAGCCTCCCTCCTTCCTTCCTCTCTGCCCTTCTCTCCTCTCCCCCTCCCTCTGCTGGCAGCCCAGCCCTAATAAAATGCAGTGTCTCCAGCGAGTCTGCCGCCTGGCTGCTCCGGCCTGCACGCAGCCCTCAAACCAAAAGCTCAGCGCAGCCCCCGCCTGGCAGCTGCCAGCTTAACCCTCGCCGGTCCAAGCCAGTCATATGGGCGTGGCCTCCTCCCCGGCTGGCATGCAGGAAGAGGTGCGGGACCAGGGTAGGGGCTGAGGTCCTGGCTGTGTGGATGCACTGGGAGTCAGGTCTTCTCACTTTGACTGTGTCTCAGCCCCAGAGGCCCCCCCACCCCCACCCCTGCCCCGACTCTATCTTATGGGACACTAAGAAATGGTGGTGCTTCCAGGCTGAGCTGGGTCACAGTAGCTGCTGGGTGGTGTCCTGACTTTCTAAACAAGAATGCTTCTGTGTGTGTGTGTGTGTGTGTGTGTGTGTGTGTGTGTGTGTGGAGAGAGAGAGAGAGAGAGAGAGAGAGAGAGAGAGAGGTGTTTATGTTTGTGTGTTTGCATTGTGTGTGTGTCATGATAGGGGAGTCTGAGTGTATTCTGAACTTGTGTATTGGGGGCCTAGCTCTCTGGCTTCTTGTGATGTTCATGTGATGTTCACCTGTCTCAGGTGTGTGTGTGTGTGTGTGTGTGTGTGTGTGTGTGTGTGTGTGTGCAAGGGCTGTCATTGTCCTCAAAGGGTGATGATCTCAGATATGTGCGACAAGAGATATCACTGTGTGTTTATCAGATAGGAAGCTGAATAGTGTGGCTGTGCGTCTATGCCATCTCCCGGTACACACATGTACACACACACATTCATTCTCCTCTCAGAAGCCTTGAAGCTGGGATCTGGAGAAGGGGTCAGCATTTCCAGCATAGGCAGTCAGTGACAGCTTCTAGAAGATTCTGAACCAAGGCCACACCCTTCCCAATATCCTTGCTTCCCAATCCCAGTTTGAGGTCTCACCAGCTATAGGAACAGTTTCTCCTCAGCTGGTCCCACGCTCACCCAAGCTAAAAGGGATAGACAGGCAGGTGAGGGGCTGGGAGTGCCTGGGTGTGGAGGCAGGGGGTTTACATGCATGTGCAAGCATGTCTATGTGTAAGCTCGAGATCAAAGAGCAGCCCTGAGGTGACCTGGCAACAGTGGCAGTGGTGGCAGAGGACAGCGGACTGACACCAAGAAGAGTGCAGTCAGGGAGGCCTTGGGTGGGAGCCTCCCACCCAGGCTTGCTCACAATGTGGGCAGCCGCAGGGTCAAGTGCACCTGCCCCCAGCTCAACATCCCCTAGAAACTCGGAGGTCCCTCCCCACGGAACACATCCTGGACTCGTCAGAGCTGTCTGCTGCTAGTCTCCAGTTCAAAGAGCACTGTGGTTATTTTCTTCTTCTTCTCTCTTTTTTATTATTAACATTATATATAAAGACTGGTCCAATAAGAAAGCAGAAATGAGAGGGGGTGGGAGCTGGCTTCATTCCTGGCCCCTTGGGGGTGGGACTCTCGGAGACCCACCACATCTCTCTTTACTCCTGCACCTCCCACGAAACCCAAATCCAGCAGGAGCCCACATCCCTCTTCCAGCTTACAGCACACAGGGAGATTGGTCCAGGAGGAACAGGGTCACATAAATAGGAAACCACAAGGGAGGAGGCTGCTTCTCTTGGTTACTCTTTAAAAAAAAAAAAAAAAAAAAAAAAAAAAAAAAAGACAACAAAAAACCCATACTATATATATATATAACTGCAGTCTTTTAACTCTCCTTTTCTTCGATGTCTTACCACATCAGGGTCAGAAGAAAGTTGGCTTTGGAGGTCCGCCTGGGCCAGGGAGAAGCACTGGCCCCAGCCCTCCAAGCAGCCAGCCTCACCCCTAAGGCACTGAGTCCTAGGCCTCCTGTCTGGCTTCTCAACTTGTATCCAGGAGCTGAGTAGAAACGATTGTTTCCAACGCTTCACTGAAAGGGCTATTTGGGAATTTGTCTTGCCTGGTCTACCTCTGCAGAGAGTTGGGGATTGACCCTCTGAGACTGCCAACTTACTGGGAGAAAAGGAAGGGGTGAAGCGGGCAGAGCAGAGCTGCCCAGCATGAGATGAGTGGGATTTGGTCCTAACTGTTAACAATGCCCTTGCTGTCCTATGTTTTGACAGCTTTTTAAAACCAGAGTTGTGCGAAGTCCTTGTGTACACGGAAGAAGAAACAGGGTCCTTAGGAAAAACACCGGTGGCCCTTCTCCGCAAGGAAGGGGCAGAGAGAGGGCTCCTTTAATTCTTCCCTGGATAGTGAAAGGTTCCCTCATTTAGGGGAGTTTTCTTTGGTTTAACCCTCAAATCTTAAATGAGGGCTGGAGAACAGCTAGCTCAGGCCCCACCTTGAGGATCAGCCATGATGTGATGTCCAACATCTTTAAAAGAACGCTCAAGAGTGGGTTGGTCGCCTTGGTGGCCTAGATCTGGCGGTGCTGGAATCCATGGTGCGTGATGCCCCAGCATAGGCTGGACCGGCAAATACTCCGGCTCTCCCCCTGTGTTTGAAAGGCTGGAAGGCGATGAGCCATCTAGAGGCAATCCAGGTTCCTGGAGCAGAGAGCATGTACTCTGTCCACTGGAGTGAAATGCCTCAACATCTGGAGGGCACCCCAGTCTAAGCAGGAGAAGGAGGTTGCTTTGGGGGGCATTCTTGGTCCATGTGTATCTCATCCGGAGGTTCTTGGGTCCCTGGAAGAAGGGACAAGGGAGAGAGAGAGAGTCTTTCCCCTATGCCCCTCGATGATTCCTGAGTGTTGCTAGGATAGGGCACCTTCTGCCTGGTCCTGGGGGTCCTTTGTGAGGGGGGCGCAGGCCAGATGGGTGCTCAGTACACAGCCCCAGGGTTAGGCGGGGGTCCTGGGGAGGCATGGTGCAGGGTAGCCGGCTGAGGTGGCTGCTGCTGTAAGTGGGGTCCACTGAGGTTCTGTGCGTGGTACCAGGAGTTGGTGGGGTCGTCCAGGTAGTTGGGGGAGGCACTGTATGGGAGCGGTGGGGGCAGCTGATTGCGGGTAGGAGCTGGAGTGGAATGGGAAGATGTGTCCCAGAGGGCTGGTGATGGTGGTGAGTTGCAGGCCATGGAGTCGCTATTGTTAGGACTGTGCTCCAGAGGCACCTCGCCATTCTTATAGAGCTTTTTGAACTTGGAGCGGCGGTTCTGGAACCAGATTTTCACCTGGACAGAATAAGAAAAGAGCAAGTAGTTAGCTTCTCCGGGATGCCAGAGGGAAATCCCACAGGGAGCTCAGCCTGGAGGAGGCAGGGGCTGTACCCAGCCTCTTGGGGAGACGAGGCAAAACCCCCAGGGCCTCCACTCCCAAACCAGAATCTTTCTTTCCAGCTGGAAAAGAACTGGGGTTTGGGACATTCAACTGGTCGGTTTGCCACTTCCGAAGGTTACTTAACCTCCCAGGCTTCACCTTCCTCTCATTGCAAAATGGGTATCATGCCAACACTGTCGCCTATCCCAGAGGGTCACTGTAAGGCTCAAGAAAGTTAAAACATAAAGAGGAAACTTAAATGGTCTACCATATAGCAAGCCCTCCTCAAAAGGGCACCCTAAGTGGGGCTCGGGGTAGTTTGTGGTATTTTTGCTCACATCAGAGGCCTGAAGGGTTTCACAGATACACAGGGACAAACACACACCCACACAGGTATCTCCATACTCGCAACATACATACCCACTCACAGCCTCACACAGCCACCAGATGGTAAAGCTGTAAACACATGCAGATACACCCAGATAAACACTCACAACATGAACACCTCCATTCACCAACAGGTATGAAGGGTTCTTGGGCTCCGGCTGAGTATTGGAGGTGACCCAGAGACTCAGGAGCAGGTGAACCTGAGTCCCTAAATTCTTTTTGGGGTATCTCCCTTTCCCCCTGCTTCTCTCCACCCCATGACTGGTACAAACAATGAATCAGCTCTTCACCAGGTGACCCAGATTCCCGATGGACCAGGCCCCAGCCGCAACCAAGGCCAGCCTGTCAACACCTGTATACAGGCACCCAACATTCCTTGCCAGAGCAGTGAGACTTCATGGTGTTTGGGGACTGGTAAGGGGGTGGGGATAGTCTCCCACTTTCGGGATCTATGTCCTTTTGATCCAGAACCTTTCAGCCTGATATTTGGGTGCAAAGCAAGACCGTGTTTTTATACAAGCATACATTTTTATGTATGAGCTAACTGGTGTTTCATTACAGACACTTGCCCTCTGTTTGCAAAATGACACTTAAAAGACCCCCCCCCCCTCAATTTCCTGGCATATTGCCTGTATGCTCTACACCACGTACATACTTAGTCTAGGAGGGAAACAACACGGACTTCCATACCCTGTAACATTGCTGAGGGCCTTAAGAGCTGCGAGTTCCGGGGTGCAGGGGAGGGCATCTCTCTGTGATAGACTTACAGATGCATAAGTTCACAAAGATGCGCACTGCACCCTTCTATGTTACTCTAAATCTTCAGAGTCACTTAAGCCGTAGGCAAGAGTCCTGGCAACCTGCTGCGGGGCAGCAGGGTGGGCTTAAATGGCCAGCCAGGCTCCTAGGTACCTAGGGACTCCCCAGTCCCTCATGCTCCGACTGTCCCTTGAGCTTTCGGTACTAACCTGTGTTTGTGTGAGGCCCAGCTGTGCCGCTAGCTCCGCGCGCTCCGGCAAGGCCAGGTACTGTGCTTTCTGGAAGCGGCGCTGCAGGGCAGCCAGCTGATAGCTGGAGTAGATGGTGCGCGGCTTTCGGACCTTCTTGGGTTTGCCGTTCACCATGCGTACCTCGGCTTCTGGCTCCTCTTTCACCGACACTGCAAGTGGGGGGATGCACATGCACCAACTTAGCCTCCGCCTGCGACTCCCGAGCTCTCCAAGATTCCCCCACTGTCTGATGCCGCACCCACTGGCCCACTGAGCTCCCCGGGACTTCTTTGGAGGAGCCTTGTGCCGCCCGCGCCCAGGGAGGGAACCGTGGCGACCGAGCCGGACCGGCGGCCGCCCACGACGCGGCGCTCCCAGCTCCGCACCCCGGCTCCCGAGCGCCGGCTCCGGCGCCAGCAAGCGACTGGGCGAAGACGCCTTCCCGGCTCAGCCTCTCATCTGCCGACCGGCCTCTAGTGACCCGTCTCACCGGCGGTGGCGTCTCCCACTCCCATCCCCTTTAATAAGCTTCCTAGTTCAGGATAATTTGTTTCAGAAAAATTGCAAGGGTAGTACAGACAGTCTCTCTGTGTTTTCTTTTCCTTCCTCCCTCCCCCTCCCTCCTTTTTCTTTCTCTTCCCTTCCTTGCCCTTTGCCTTTCCTTGTGTTTTTCCTTGCTGTCTTCCCGCACGTCTTTCTCTCTATCCCAGCACCTCCTCTCTCGGCATCTCTACTTCTCCGTCTCTTTATCCTCCATTTCTGTGACTTCTTTGGGCCTTTCTCCACGTGCCTTTCGCTACTCCGGGTGTCCCCAGACGGTGTCCAGAGGAAGGACCCCGGAGCCCCCAGTCCTCACCGACTCCCCTCCAGCCCTCAAAACCATCGCGGCCTGCGGGCACTGGAGCCCGCAGGATCGCAGCATCAAAGCTTCCCCCACCATCCAGAGCGCGCTCTCTGTGGCCCCAGCTGCCCCGGAATCTCTGGAGACCTGCACAGGGTCGCCCATTCCCTCTGGAGGTCATCTACCCCATCTCCTTCAACTTCCCTATTTCTTAGCCTCGACGTTTCCCTAGATTTCAGCTCCCATTCCCAGACTTTCTTTCCCTTGGGGACCTTCCAGTGCCTCGAAGCCTCTCTGCAATCCTGGTGTCCTTACCTGGGTCCTGGGCAGGCAGAGGCTGCTCCCGGTAGGCTCCATACTGCCTGTAGGAACCCCCGTAGGTATATTCCGACTTGGGCGAATAAGCGCCGGTGCCAGCTAGCCCATTGAGATTGAACTGGTGGTGGTAGGTGTAGGGGTTCACCGTCTGGCCGTAGGGCTGGCCCGAGTAGTAGTCATGCTGAGGAGCGCTGTAATAGCCCAGGTCAGTGACCGAAGACTCGGGCAGAGTGGGCGAGTCCTTGGAGCCGGCATGGCAGCTAAGCGAGCTGGAGATGTCGGTGAGGATGCTGCTGAGCTTGCGATCGAAGGAGCCGCTCATGCTGGCGGGCGCCGCAGCTCCCCAGGCCTTCTCCAAGGAGCGCCGAAGAGGGCGGACAGGAACGCCGGGTAGGCGGAGGAGCCCAGGTGCGGTGTATGTCCAGAAGGCGAGGGCAGGGCCTGGTCGCGTCTGGGGGAGGGGGTGGCCGAAGAGCTCTTAGACCATCGCCGGCCGTCGGTCAGTCGCTGCGTGCCTGTCTCCGCGTCCCAAGCCACAGTCAAATGCTGCCAGCTCCGCCCGGCCAGCCGGTTATAGACTCAATGTTGGAGTCGCAGAGGGAGGCTCCTGCGCTCTGATTGGCTGCAAGTCTTGCCTTCGAGGCAAAACATGCTCGCGCTTTCTCACTGGCTCCCCCAACCCTCTTTGTTGTTACCCCAAATGCACACACACACACACACACACCACCACCACCACCACCACCACCACCACCACCACCACCACCACCACTACCGCCGCCGTTGCCACGACCACCACCACGTTCCTCCTATGTTCAGGCCCAGATAAATCCTCCGAAGCAGTGGATGTGTGGAGGGGGTGCTTGTGCAGAGCCCCCAGGACCAACCCGTCTGTTTGTGTGGCTAGGGGTGGACTTAGGTGAGATAGGGAGGAGGGGAATTTGCCCATTGGGTATTTGTGGAAGGAGGTGGTCCTTGGTGATGTCTGTGTGTACTACACAAACGGCAGACAGATAAAGTGGCAAAGACCCAGGGTCTAAGAAAATATTTTGATCGCTTTTAAAATCAGAAAAAAAAAATAAAATGAAAAAGAACTTTAATGTTGGAAAAAAGTTTGAGTACATTAATATGTTATCTTTATGATACTACAGTCATGAAATGTAATTTTTTAGATTATGAAGGAAGAATCTTTCCAGGCAAAAAGTACCCTGGGCCTGTAAAAGTCCTAAGCTGAACTTGAGAGAGGTTCCTATCGGAGCAAGGCTGTATGGATTTAGGGGCTGCTCTAGAGAGTGGAGGTAGGTCCCCTAAACTATGTGCACAGTTACAGAGATGGGCCAGGCTGAACTGAAGGAGCAGCGAGGTGGCAGTTCCTGTGAGGCCGGCTTTCTGTGTTCTTACATAGGCCTGGGGCAGGTTCCACACAAGAAGGGACATCACCTGAGAAGACTGACTTCGTTAGGGGTTAAAGATTGAGGATTTTACACGTTCCACAGAATCCAAAAGGTCTGAGGTGCATGCAAGAGCGCCTGTGAGAAAGTGTGTGTGTGTGTGTGTGTGTGTGTGTAGTGTGAAGCTGTGGGAGTGCAGGATTGTGAACACCGTCAGCTGTGCATGCCCCAGTATGTGCATGCCTCAGATCCATGTATCCCCAGTAGTTAAGAGCCATCACGGCACAGCACTCACTTCTTCCCTCCATGAAGACCCTGATGAAGAGGCTTCTAGTACTGGAGCAATTTCCAACCCCTATCATCTCTTAGTTCTATCTGGCTCTCAAAGCCCCGTTCCCAGAAAATAGTTGCTGTCCCTGGTGCCAAACCCATTTCTCTATTGCATCCCCGCTTATGCTCCCCAACCTATGTTAGAGGGAAAGAGGGCTTCTCCCAATTTCAGTTCCTATCCCTCTCTCCCAACCCCGCCTTTCCTACCCCAAACTTTGTCTCTCCTTGTTTTGCCTGGCCAGAACGCACCTTGCCGAGGACACGCAGTGCCAGCGCGCCACCTCGTGGTTGCTCTTGGGTTCTGCAGTCTGTCTTAAGGCCTCAGTGGAACTAGCCCGCAGGGAAGAAAGGGGGTCTCATTCTGTGTAACATATGTAGGGGGCTCGGTGGGTCCTTCCAATGCCAGACCCTGCCACAGGCTCTGGAGCCTGGAAAATCTGGGGCTTGGCGGGGAAGAGGTCTTAGGTCGGAGCTCAGGGACAGGAGTAGGTGACCGCCTGGTCTGGGCCGCCCCGGGAGGCTGCGGCGTGGGAAAGGTGGGGGCGGGGGCAGGCGAGGAGAGCGCTATCTGTCTGTCTATCTGAGCGTCCCCCCAGCTCCTATCGCCCGCCGCTGCGAACTCGTGGCGGGGCGAGTTGCCACCCGCTCTGGATGCCCTCTGTTCTTCTGCCAAGAGGGCGCCCAAGGAGCCCGGGGCGTTGGGGGCAGGAAGGGCACTGGGCCGCCGGTTCCCCTCCCAGGATGCAAGCGGGGGCGGCGGGCAGGGCCTGCTTTGCAGCCCCCAGCTGCCCACAGGGAAGGGACAGCGTCAGGCAAACCCTGTCTCGTGGGTTCGTTTATTCATTTGGGGTGACAGGTGATTCAAAGACGCCCAATCTCTCCTCACCCCACCTGGCTCGTGAGCAAAACATGAGTACAGGAGCCTTGGGGTTGTAGTGAGTTGTTTTAGGGTAATTTCTAAGGTCTGTTGTACTCTAGAAATTAATTGAAATCACAACATCAGCAGCGTCAAGAAGCATTTAAGGCCGGGAGTGGTAGCACACGCCTTTAACTCTGGCAGGGGCAGGTGGATCGCAGTGAGTTCAAAGCCAGCCTGATGTACCCAGTGAGTTCCAGGACAAACAGGGTTATGTAGAGATATCTTGTCTCAGAGAAGGAGGAGGAGACCGTGGTGGAAACAGCAGAGGCATTTTGTCGTTGTTTGAGATGGGGTTTCTCTATGTAACATCTCTGGCTGTCCTGGAACTTGTTCTGTAGATCAGGCTGGTCTTGAACTCATGGAGATCCTTTGCCTCCCAAGTGCACCACCACACAGGCCAGCATTATTTTTTTAAATATATTTTTTATAATTTATTTTAAATGTTATGTGAATTAGTGTTTTGCCTGCATGTATGTCTGTGTGAGAGTGTTGGATCCTCTGGAACTGGAGTTACAGTCGTAGGCTGCCATGTGAGTGCTGGGAATTGAACCCAGATCCCCTAGAATGAGCAGCCAGTGCCCTTAACCACTGAGTCTCTCCAGCGCCAGCAGCAACACTATTTAAATAATTGTCTAGTGGTGTGTGACTAGCACCTGTATTGCCCACTATTCAGTCTGATCCTTCAGATACCTAAGATAGTCTTTGGAAAATGTTTGTTGAGTGGCTAAGAGGTGCTGAATCTCCTTTGTACTGTTCTATTAGAGGCCAGGCTGAGACTGCAGCATGCTTGATGGAACACCTGAAACAGGCACAGGACTCATTCTTGAAGGACCTTGAGTCTTGAGTTGTCCCTGAAGGGTCCCTCAGACCAGCAGGAAGGGAGCCACCAACAGCCTGGTGATAGCTGGGTGGAGAGGCAGATGGAGGTTATAGTAGGACTGGTGTCACCCATTGGACCTCTTCTGGTCCAGCAAGATGAGCAAGTGTCAGTCACAGTCCTGCTCCTGAAGGAGGGGTGAAGCAAGGCAGCTGGTGACAGGTGACAGACCTCTGGGAAGCTTTCAGGAGTGAGAAGGAGGGGCACTGGTTGGTGTCCAAGTCAAGATCTGTTGCACACACTGTCTCTGGCATGGAGAAGAGGTACCCGCTGATAGCGCTGTTCCTGGAGACCAGCTATCAGGGCGATCCGGGCAGAACAGGCACTATTCACAGAAAGCCAGGCAGATGGGTGGAGGCAAAGGATGGAGCCCTGGTGTGTAGGCAGGCTAGCTTTTGTCCTTGCCTGGGGACCTGGCGCCATCTAGTGGTCATAATAAGAATCCTCGGGAGACTGGAAAGCTGCCTCCCGCAGTGACAGGAGCGTAGTCCTCATTACACAGTCTTGCATTACCCTTTGTTGCCAGCATCTCCTCTGTCCACCCATCTTTATCTAGTCTATGGTTCCTCTTTTTGAGTTTCTTACTTTGAAGTCAAAAAGCAATTGACAAATCTTCTCAGAGTCTAATCCAGCAGGGTGCTTTATCACTCACTGTCTTGGGTGCTGATGGGCTAGGTGACCTTCAAGACAGACATAATGGCCTTCTTCATGCAGCCCAACTTTCATCTCGGGAAGTAGGCACTTTGGGGACCAATTTCACTATGGTGTGGAGAGTGATGAGGGCTAATGCACGTTTGGATAGAGAGGTCACACCCTTTCTAAGCAGAAGGGCATCTGAACCAAACCCAAGAGGAAGTGTGGGGTTTGGTCTATAAATCAGATATAAGGGGATCACTGCTAGGAAATACTGTGCAAATGCTAGGGAGTAGCCTGGAGCACAGTGCCAGCTGTCAATGGCAGGGCTAGAAGTAAGGCAGGGCTGGAGCCAGGAACTCACTACTCAGTCCTGAACTGAAATCAAGACCATGTACTATATTCATAAGCTGCAGGGACCATTCAATGTCTTAACCCAGGCTGGGTATGGCAGCTCACACTTTTAGGGAGACAGAAGCAGGCAGATCTCTGTGACAACAAGTTTCAACAGGTACAGAGACAGGATGGAAGTTTCCTTTTGGAAGCATCCCTGACTGTTTCACGAACAGTTATCAAGACCGAAGGTTAGAGACCACTGCACTAGTTTGAGCAAGAAGAAAGGATGGTCTGGGCCGAGGAAGAGGCAGGAAGAATGATTCAAAGGTCTGTCAGATGCAGGATCGTGGGGCTTGGAGATGGATGGGGTGTGGGTGGGGTGGGGGAGGAATGGAGAGGTAGCACCGAGTCCTCAGATCTGGACAGGTGAGTGAAAGTGGAGGCATTCTATGAACAAGAAACACCAGAAAGAGGGCTGCATGGGGCGGGGAGCTGTGGTCAGTTTGCTGGAAGGAATATCCGGACCCATGAATTAGCATAAATCAGAGTTGTGTACTCAACATGTAGATTGAGCACAGGCCAGAAAAACAGCATGTCCAGCACCCAGAAGTCCTGAGGACTAATAGCAACTTGATTAATGTCAATGGAATACACACATGAGATCTGCATACTTTTAATATTTTATGATTTATCTCCTTTTATACATCTGAACATCCTGCCCGAATGAATGCCTATGCATCATGTGTGTGCCTGGTACCCAGGGTGGTCCAAAGACGTCATTGGATCTCCTGGTACTGGAGTTATAGATGGTTGTGAGGCACCATGTGGGTGCTGGGAAACGAGCCTGGGTCCTCTGCAAGAGCAGCAGGTGTGCTCATCTGTCATCCCAGCTCCTCGGTATGTAAATGGAAGGGTGTATACAGCATATACTCTTTTGTCTCTGTCTCTTCCTCTTTCTCCTTCTCCTCTTTGCTTTTTTCCTTCCTTTCTTCCTTTGCAGCTCTGGGGGTGGTCTCATAAATGCTGAACACATGCTGTATCACTGAGTGACTGGCTCTCTTAGCTCTTGCCTGTTTTTTATCTTTTTTTTTTAAAGTTAACATTGTATTGTAAGATATATGCATGCTGTAGGGTATTCTGGAACATTCTGTGTGAGCCCTCTGTGACAGATGACATCACTGTGCTTTATCTATTCTACAGTTGACAGGTTTTTGGGTAGCTTCCAGTCTGGGGGTGATCCTGAGTATCTCTGAGAGGTCTATTCTTGCACCCATCTCTTGGTGCACGTGTGTTTTGTGCCTGAGGGTGGAATTGGGTGCCATGTGGCATGGGCATGAGTGACTTTAGAAGATGCTGCCAAGCAGTTCTCTGGTGGAGTCTGAGCATCACTGAGACACCCTGGAAAGTCTGTCCAGCAGTGGTTGGCCACAGGCCACATGGTTCTGAAAAACGGATTAGCAGGCAGGCATGGGGGCTCATGGCTTTACTCCCAGCACTCGGAAGTCAGAGGCGGGCAGATGTCTGTGAGTTCAAAGCCAGCCTGGTCCATAGTGAATCCAGAACAACGAAGATTACATAGAGACCCTGTTTGAAAAATGAGGAAGAGGAGGAGGAGGAAGAGGAAGACCAGGAAAGGGGGAGAAAGGAAAAAAGGAAGGAGGGAAGGGGGAGGGAGGGAAGGAGGGAAGAAGGAAAGGAGGGAAAGAAAGACTAGGAATGGAAACTGGGATGTGGTGGAAGGTCTGACATCTTATGGTGTGGAGCCTCTGGCACAGAAAAGATAGTCTGGAGAGAGCACAAGGCCAAAGAAAATGGCAGCCGGTGGTCAGAGGGGAGAGGCACTGCCCAGGGTAGTGGTGGCGGCTCTGAAGAAGATCTTCCAAGTAGAGGACGTGGTCACCGAGCTCAAAAGGGGCTCTGTGGCCTGGGTGGGGCAGCATTAGGATGCCATTTCTCGTGGAGTCCGTTGGTGACCTGCGGAGAAGCAGGGGCTGTTAATAGCTGAGGAAGAGTGGGAGGAAAGGAATCAGGACAAGTACAGGCAGCTCAGCCCTGCCCCTTGTTGGGAGCAAGGGTGTGAGTGTGTGAAATGGGAACAAGCCTGTTTTGATGTTAGTTGGAGCCAGTGGGTGCTGGGTGCCGTTCCTGAGGAGGCAGGCAGGAGGAAGAATCTGGAACCCCATCAAAGGGGTGATCTGTGTTGAGTCAGGAAGAAAGATGGAATGATAAGAGGGAGCTACTACTCTGGGCCAGGCTCTGCTCAGCAAACTAAGTTCACACATTCCCAATGAGCCTTGAGGCAGGCGCTCTCGTTTTTTGCCTTTTGACAGAGGGGGAAACTGAGGCACAAAGAGGATTTAAATGGTGGATTCAAGATTTGAACCCAGACAGTCTTTGTTCTCCTCCTCCCCCTCCCCCCTCCTCCTCCTCCTTTGGGACAGGGTCTTATAATGCTCTCCAAGCTGGTGTAGACTCACCATCCTCCTGGACACTGGGACTATTGGCTGGGCCAGGTAGTCTTAGTTTACTGAGAGCTTATTGTCAAAGGTTATTTGACAAACATAGAAACTGAGCCTGTATGTATTTGCTAAGCCAATCTTGAACTTTTCTATATGTTTAAAGCTTCCTAGGGTAACAAGGGGTGTTCAAGCTGTTTGGGGTTTCCCTGCCAGCACATATGTGGTGTACGTGTGACCTGGGGTGCTCAGCTGTCAGGAGAACTGTTGGAGCCAAAGGCATAGGGGAGCAAACAAAGTCTGAAGGGAATCTGCTGCCAGGGGGCTAGGAAAGGACTGGCAGCGTGACAGGACGCACAGGCAATTTCTGAGTGTGCCAGTGCCCTTTGTGGAGCAGGGACGCATAAAGTTGTAGGGACTCCGAGAATGTGATGGGGAGGCTAGGCTCTGGGCTGCAGAGAGAGGGCAGCGGGGTTGACCAGGAGAGAGGCTTGTTTGAAAGGCAGGTGGTGTGGTAATTCACGCTTTTAATCCCAGCACTCAAGAGACAGAGGCAGGCAGATCTCAGTTGGTCTGAGGCCAGCCTGGTCTATAGAGTGAGTTCCAGGACAGCCAGGGCTACACAGAGAAACTCAACCCCCCCCCAAAAAAAAAGGAGAAGAGAAAGTAAGAAGAAACAGAAGGAAGGAGGGGGCAGGGAGGGAGGGAAAGTCAGTGGCAGGGGTTTTTCAAGGGTCCAGGTTGTGTGGAAAGAGAGAGGAAGAGGAGATCATGGGGTGATAGGAACTCTCGTTCATTGATGGAAGGTAAGTAGGGGAATTCCAAATGTGATGGGCAGATTCTTACAAATGCAAAAATAAGGGGCTAGGATGCACCTCAGTTGGTGGAATGCTTGCCCAGCGCACATGAAACTCTGGCCTACAGTCTGGCTGGTTTTTATTAAGCTATCATGGCAGTTGTATAGCCAAGCTCTTCTGGGCTCCACAAGGGTCAGTTGGATACCTTGAAGAGTGCAGTGTCTTCGGGTCTAAGGTGCTGTGCCCACAGGTCTTTTCTCCTAATTGGACTACATTTTCATCTCCTAGCAGCCCGAGTCGGAAAAGCAGTTCCTCTGACATGGACCTGCAAATGGATCTCATTAGATACCACTGAGTCACTGAGCAGCACTCCGAAGGCAGAGGCAGGCAGATCTCTGTGAATTTTGAGGCCAGTCTTGTCTACAGAGTGAGTTCCAGGACAGCTAGGGCTGTTACAGAGAAACGCTGTCTGGGAAAAACCAAAACCAAAAAAAGCCAAACAAAACCCAGAGTCACATCCCTATGCGTATCTGTCCCTAAATGGGTAATATTTGCTAAGGGAGGGGCCAGTCTGGGTCTTTGGCTCCTTCTCTTGGTGTGAAAGAACCGCTCTCCCTCTCTGGGGAGGAGTAAAGGCCCTTCCCAGAAGAGGATCTGGATGCTGTACAGGCAAAAGCATCACGGCTGGCCATTACTCCCTTGGCAGGGTGCCAAAGCACTTCCCATTAAATCATTTTGGGCTAAATCCCTAGAGCCAAACAAACATGTATCCACTTTATCACTTACAGTATCACGTTGAAATGACCTACTGATGCTTCTCTCACTGGACAGCCAGTTCTCAAGGGCAGAGATCACATCCGCTTCCAACCGGCCCTCTTGTCCTCAGCCAGGCATGTACCAGTCACAAGCTTGCTTCTGGGATCCTACGCCAGGTTTGCTCTGAGCTGGCATGCTGTGGTATTGAGTTCAGATCACCCTGGGCTATAGGAAACCCTCTCTCTCTCTCTCTCTCTCTCTCTCTCTCTCTCTCTCTCTCTCTCTCTTCTCTTCCTGGATTCCTTTAGCCCAGTCACCTGGACATGATGAGGCCCTGTGACAGCCAGTCACTTCCCGGTTTGGAAGCCACACTGACTCATGTATTTCTCCTCCCCCTTCAGCCCCTTACTAGCCACTTGCTGGGTCCCCTGGGCTTTTCCCTTTAACCCGATGGTCCCCACCCTGGCTGGTGCACAGGCATCAGCAGCCTCTTTTCCCAAGGAGATGATATATAAGGGTTAGGCTCTGTGAACTGCTAATTTTATGTGCAGTTTGTCTGTGCTGTGGGCAGATTCAGGGATGAGTCCTGTGTAAGCCAACTCCTCATAACAAGATTCCTAGGGAGGTCACACAGATTCTGTTTCCCTTGAGATGGATACTGGTGCGTCCCCAGAACACCTGGGCGGAGCAAGAAGAGAAAAAATAAACAAACAAAAAACAGGATTTTATCTTAAGACAGGAAGGGATACAAAGAAAATGACAGCCAAGATACCTGCCTAGCACTGTGAGCTTGGTAGGAACTACCAGTGGTTAGACAGGTATGTGGGACAGCCTGGTGGCCCGGGCCCTACTTAAGCTAAACATTGCTCTACAGTATAAAGAGGCAGGTTTGAAGCATGAAGAGACAGTCCCCCAGGATGGTCACTGGCCTCTTTGGGATACAATAGAGGTTTCATGGACAGAGCACCTCAGCCAGGATACATCTAACCTGTTGCCATCAAACAGGCTGTGCCCTTCCAAGGCCCCCTCCTCGGAGGGCCTATGAGACTTTATTTGCCCCAGTTAAGTTGAGATCCTATACCTAATGAGGGTTATCAGAGTAAATATCAGTGGTTTCATCACATCTGGGCATATGCTGCCAGGGACAGAGAATATAAAATTGAGTGTATGTGTGTCCTGCTGCTGGCTCTAGAGGCCGAGAGGCAAGACGAAGGGGAAGAGAGGGTAGAGTGTGGGAGAAAAGATGTTGAAGATGTTGTCTAGTAGGGCAGAGAGGAAGCCATGGCATGTTAGAGCCCCAGCTTCACCAATGGAGAAAATGAAGCTCAGAGAGGGAGAGAAACCTGCTCAAAGTCACACAGGAGGCCTTCCGTCTTCAGAACAGAGGTTCCAGTCGGAGCTTCTGAGCGTGCATCTGACTCCTGAGTGTGCATCTGACTCGGGTGGTTCTCATCATCATCCTATCGGACAGTGGAGCATGGCTCTGGGGTAGCTGAAACTGCTGGTGGATTTTTTTCCTAAGCATCAGGAAATCTCTTTTCCCGGAATAATAAGAAAAATAAGAGGCTCGTGGCACACCCTGGAAACCTACGATTTCAATGCTTAGGACAAGACGGTATCATGGCGTGTGGAGTCAAAGCTTGAGGAAGAGCCTAATTCCAGAGTCCTACCTACCCTGTGGGGAAAGTGCGTATCGTGGCTGCAGTTACCCTAGTCACCACCAGGCGGCAGGCTTGCCCTCTTCCAAAGAATTAGCGGCTGGGAATCAGGATAACTCGGTGGGGTGATGGATTTGCTTATTCACCCTTCGTCCATTTATTCGATTATCATTCAATCATGGTTTTTTTATTCCTCCAAAACATTTGATTCCTTACACGTGCCAGCAGGAACTGTTTACGGCGTTTCCAGAACAGGGTGGATCCACGTCACCCTCCCTCTGCTCGCTAGCCTGCAGGCTGTCCCTGGTCAGACCTGCAATGGTGGCAGGTGTCTGTGGCCAGGTCTGAAGCCGCATGGCCTACTGCCTGGGCTCCTTCCAGCTGCAGCCATTTGGGATGATGCCCCTATTCCTTACTTGTGTTGTAGAGCCAGCGGGCAGACAGCCCTGAACGGTTTGGATCGTTTCCCCATATTAGGTCACCCGCAGTGGGTCTCAGGTGTAGCCACACAGTGGTCCCTGGGGCTGAGGTTTTCTCCATCTCTTTTCTTTCTCTAAACAGGCTCAACCTCAAACCACGGATCCCAGCCCCCGCTCCTGCCGCTTCCTCCTGCGCTCTTCAGCAACTTTTCCTTGAAGTGTATGTCCGCGGAGCTGAGGGTGGGTAGCAGAGGGGCTTGGGCCTGGAGTCCTGGGAACCCATCTGCTTTCTTCAGCCGCCGCCCCCAACCCCCACAGTTTTTTTTTTTTTTTTTTCCCAAGTCACTAGTTTCCTGTATATTGGAGTATCCTCTCCTTTGCTGTTGACGGAGCCCTCCCAAGTATATCCTCTAGAGACCGGAGACTCCGGGTCGTACACTGTCCAGGCCTGAGTTCCTTGTACACAGCCTGCCTGCACGGTCCAGATAAAGGGGCTCTGCATTACTCAGTGACGGCAATTGCTCACAGCTCTGGAGAAGGGGGCTATGGGGGCCATCTGCCTGTGCCAGGGCAGGGTGGTGTGAGGGGCATGGGAAGAACTCACCCTTTGTCCAAGGAGCTACCCTAATTTAAAGTGGACATCCCTGCTTCCCACGCTAATATGGACTAGGGGACCTTGGTTTAGTCTCTAAGGACCCTGAGCCCAGATGGGTGGGGGAGCATCTTGGAAACCATTCTTTGAACTGGTCTCTGCCTGCAGAAGAGGTCTGCCACCCCTGCTCCAGCTTCCTCATCCAGGGTCGCGGGCCTGGTGACTCACAGCACAGCTCAGATGGGTGGCATCTGCCTGTGCCCACAGCTCTGGCATCTGGCCACACATGGGAGGCTAGTCCTTCCCAGCAGTTCCCTGGGCTTCAGTGTTGAGTTCTCTGAATCCCCCCAAGTGCATCCCATCTAAGGGGTGGGGAAGGACGGTGCTTCAGTGCCAGGTGCAGTGAGTTCTGCTCTTATCAGCTCATCACATTCCTTGCATTCCCGCCGGGCTGAGTGGGGGAGGTCCGGCTGGAAGAATGCATCGGGCCTGGAAATCCAGGGTGTGGGTCTGCCATGTTGGCCTTAGCCAGGTTTCTGCAGGCCCTTCTGCTCGAACCCTAACCCTTGCCTCTCACATCTGCACAATTCCACAGTCTCCCCTCAGCGCCCCGCCCCCAGGTCTTCCTTCCGCTCCATGTTTTCCCCACCCCTTTCTCAGCCATTCCTGAAAGCTGGTGAGTCAGAGACAGGTGAGTAGGGTTCTGTGAGGCCCTTTCTGTCCTGCGGGACACCTTCCCAGTGTCCTATTTGGCCATCAGTTCCTTCCACTCTTGAGAACACTGTGTTCTGGGCTTACACACACACACACACACAAACACACACACACACACACACACACACTCGGTGAAATCTGGCTCTCTCTATATCCTAGAGATTTCTTTCCAAAGCTTCCTTCCAATCTTTACGAGGCTAAAGTAGAGGCCAGCCTCCCTGCCTCCCACCTGCACCCAGGCCACTTCCTCTCCAGCTGCATGAGCAATGCTTTCCAATCTCCCCACAGCATCTAGGTATTGATTAGGTCAGGACTCCAATGGAGTTGTCCTAATCCTAAAATTGATTATGCTAGCCAAGTGCTCTACCAATGAACTACATCCCTGGTTATCCCAAGTATGTTTTGTTAGAAACATAAATGTTTATGTCTTTCCTCAGTGTCAGGATTTGTTAAATAACCAGTACATCCACAAGCTGCACTGGCTGGGTTGGCAGCAATGTGCCAGTCGGTCCTGATTTTCCCTGTGGCTGCCAACACAAGTTTCTTTTATGCTAACTTTAACTATTAATATTAGTGCTCAGATCATACATTAACACTTCATATAATAGTGGGGCGGGGTAGGGGAGTATCAGGGATGGTTCATGCCTTTAATCCCAGCATTTGGGAGGCAGAGGCAGGCTGATCTCTGTGAGTTCTAGGCCAGCCTGGTCTACAGAATGAGTTCCAGGACAGCCAAAGCTTCACAGAGAAAATCTTGTCTACAAACAAACAAACAAAAACTCACAACACATACTACAATAATCCACAGGTTGCAGGATGGCTACGAACCAGGCAGTGGAGTTCACAGAGGTTATGCTGCTGTATGCAGGGGGAAGCTGAGCTAACCTGAGGTTGAGGAAGTCTGTGGAGGACCAGATAAGGAATCTTACTACAGGAAGGAAACCAGATAAGACATTTTATGGACTGCAGGCCCAGAGTAGCTCAGGCTTACAGCTGTCAAATGCAAGTCCAGGTGACAGGCTGTTCCGGCATCAGTTTGAGTCCTGCTGAATGTTATTGACAGGCAGGAGAAACTGAGCTGGAGTGTGGAGACAGAGGCAGGAGTCTTATGATGTGATTAATAGTCCTGGACAGAGTTGGTGACAAGTGACCACGTGACTGCCTAGTTTGGTCCTGGGTGCCTGGTAGGGTGAGGGTACCGTGGAGGAGGTGACTGATAAATTGATATTGGTGATTGTTGAATGTATGCTCAGGTGTCATTATTTATTAGCATAAGTTATTTGTGCCTCCTGGTGCGTTGGTGGCAGGTTATTCGTGTAAACAAGATACAGAGTTATGGAGCAGAGATGGTTCAGCCTATAAGGCATTGCTAATGAACTTGGCAGTGTGACACCATCTCTGGGCTCCATACAATGGAAGGAGAGAAGCAGCCCCCAAAGGTCATCCTCTACATGTGAGGTGATATATATTTAATAAAAATAGTCTGGAATATCAGAGGAGAGTCACCCACAATGCCCAGCCCTGAAGGATAGGGAGTGGTAACCCACACCTTTAGTCCCAGCTTTAGGGGTGTTGAAAGAGTAAGAAAGCTGGATGGAGGGAGAGAAAAGAGATTTTCAGCTTTCCCTGACCCTTCCTTGGTGGTCTGACGGGAGAGAAGTTGGAGTCAGAGATTGTGTGGAGATCGAAAGGAATTGTCAGGTGAGAGGTGACTGTGGTTTCTCTAGCTCTCTGATATTCCAGCTTTTCTCTAATATCTGGCTCTGAGTTTTTATTATAATACTAAACAGAACTAACGTGATACACAAGTATACACACATACCAAAATAAAAATAAAAATAAAAATGAGCCAGGCAGTGGTGGAGCATGCTGCTAATCCCAGCAGGTGGGAGGCAGAGGCAGGAGGACCTCTGTGAGTCTGAGGAGTCTGAGCTGAGGCCTACAGAATGAGTTCCAGGACAGCCAGGGCTACACAGAGAAACCCTGTCTTGAAAAAACAAAAACAAACCAATTAAAGTAAAGTTGAGAGCACTGACTGCTCTTCCATAGGATTGAGTTCCATTCCCAGCACCCACATGGTAGCTCACAACTGTCTGTAGTTCCAGTTCCTAGTTCCAGGCAAACATCAAGGCAAATAAATTAAAATAAATTAAAAAAAAAAAAAGAATTTCAGATAAACCATTGTGACATAAGGAAGACCATGTCAAAAAAAGAAAGAAAAAAGGAAAGAAAGGAAGAAAGAAAGGAAAGGGCACAAGGTCATTTGTATTTATACTCGGGATGAAGAAGCTCAGGTCAAAGTTGTTGCTTTATGAAGTCGAGTCAATCTGGGTTAGGCACAGCCTAAAGGCTGACTGACATCGGCACAACACAGAGTGACCTGGAAGAGTGACAACCGGTCCTTACTAGACCCTTAGTTAGTGCATTAGTTTCTTTTTAGTTTAAGAAAGAGTCGCAATAAATAAATAAATAATAAATAAAGTTTTGGGGCTGGAGAGATGGCTCAGCGGTTAAGAGCACGGTCTGCTCTTCCAGAGGACCCGGGTTCGATTCCCAGCACCCACATGGCAGCTAACAACTGTCTGTAGTTCCAGTTCCAGGCAAACACCAAGGCAAATAAATAAATAAATAAATAATAAAGAGTCTTACCATGTGGCCCAAGCTGGCCTTGAAATTGTAATCCTCCTGCCTCAGCCTCCTAAGTACTGAGACTTTAGGTATAGACTATTATACAAGGCTTACAAATTTCTTATCTAGGACACCAGAAGTAACTAAGTATAAAGGTGAAATCTGAGAAGTTATTATTCATTAACATCGGGGGCAAGCTATCCTTAGAGAGACAGAGGAGAGATGACAAGGTTTAGACATAGTCAGTCTATGTCTAAAAGACAAGAAAAAAGCCACCATCAAGCAAATGTCAAAGGGAGGCTGAAGATGCAACTGGAGATAGGCAGGCGCTAATCTGGCCTGAGGCTCTGGGTCTGTCTTAAGTACTTCAAAAGAAAAAGAGATGGCGTAATGATAAATTTAAAAAAGGCAAAGTGGGTACCTTTCAGTGGGACCTGCCAATGGATGCCACTAAGCCAATGCATGCAACCGTTAGTGCAAGAGGCAGTGCCGTGAGAAAGACAGACAGACAGAGGAAGAAGAGAAGCAAGAGACAGAGACAAGGGCTGCACAGGTCACGTGGCTGAGGGTGGAAAGGCACCTGGCGATCGGTGATGATGTAACTAACAGATGGAGGTGGAGGTCAGGGAAATGCAGCTCTACAGTGGAGCAAAAATGAAAAGGCCCCAAAGGGAAGCGAACCAAATTCTTGTGGCATCTAGTGGAGTCAAACACCACTTTGGCATCAAACATTTGCAGTGTCCCTGTGCTCAGCAATCCCGTTTCTGGGCACATCCAACAGAGAAGTGCCCACAGTGTGCATGCAAGAATGTTCATCACAACACCATTGCTAACAGTTCAAACTAAAATAAAAACAAACAACAAACAAAACTCAGACGTCTAGCAATAGTGAATATATAAATGGTGTCATATTTCTATAATGGCATACTACATAGCAGTGCAAAAGAAGAATCAACACCCACAAGAACAATCTGGGCCAATTTCACAAGTAAAAATTTAAAAAATAAAAGAAAGAAACCAACTTATCACAACCACCACCAATAACAAAGGAGCTGGAGAGATGGCTCAGTGATTAAGAACACTCCATAGGCACTAGGCATGTATATGGTACGAAGACATACATTGAGGCAAGATACCCATACACATAAGATAAAATAAAATTAAAATATAGACACAAAGGGAACTTATTTTATGGTTATATTGATAGCAAGTCCAAAACAGGCATAACTAATCTAGGAACCAGAAAGAAGAGAGCAGTGAGGTGCAGGAAGGCAGAGTAGTATAGAGAGCCTGGGAAATGCTGGGAACATCCTGTTTCAAGACCTGAGTTCTGGTACTCATGTGTGATCTCTTTCTGAAAACTCATGCAATTTTCTGTCATGATTTACATCACAATAAAGCATTTCCATTGAAGGATGAAGAGCCAGCTGAATGGGAAAAGCGTTTGCCCTTTGAGCATGAGGACCTGAGTTCGGATTCACAGAACCCTTGTAAAGCTGGGCACAGTAGTATATGTCTATAATCTGGACGCTCCTATCCTAAAGTGAGGTAAGATATGGAGACAGGAGAGTGAATCCTGAAAGTTCTTGGGCTAGCTAGCCTGGTGTACCAGAAGTTATCAGCATAAAAGAAACTATGCCTCAAAGTAAAATGTGAAAACTGACACCTGAATTGCTCTCTGACTTCCAGGACAGTTGTGGCGTGCACATACCCACATTCAAGCGTGAATGAAAACACATTATCTACTCCCTCCCAACTAATTAGAAAACATTTCCATTAAGACAAAAGAGACCCGAAGATATTTATTCATCTGTCCAGAGTCCCACCGCCCTGAGATGGGAAATTCAAAGTGCCAAGTCTTTGCTCTGGATGACTCTGGCCATGTTTCTTCGATTTCTGCAGCTCACTTTCCCTTATAAAGCAGGAGGGGAAAAAACCACATAGGTACTGGCTACTGAGGCAGAGATCTCTGTTGGGCCTTCCAGAATGTGCAGAGGGCAAGGAAGGCAGGTTTAGCCAGCCTATAAGCTGGGAGGATGGAGCCTCTGGAGAACACTTCCACGGTGTCCCTGAATGAAGCTGAGGATACACGTGGAGAGAAGAATAAAAACCCAAGGTGACAAACTGGGGCAGCCAGAGCACACAGAAACATGGCTGCCAGACTCCACACTGGGCAAACACTGGGGAAACATGGCTGCCAGGATCTTACTGTATATAAAGGGCTGGCTCCTTCCCTCCCTACTAGCCCCAACTCCACCCAGGAATATGGCAGGCCCCAATGCCTTGGGTGAGATAGCCCAGAGATCTGGGAAAATGAAAGGGCAGGGGTCTGGTTTCATTCTATACCTGGCCTGACCAGAGTTCAAAGCCCCTTCCTTCCTTATTTAGGCCGCTGAGGTGGAGGATGCTGTACAGAAGTCAGGCCAGAACCTGAGCAAGACAGGAGAGCATAGAAGTTTGAAGAATCAAAGTGTTGCATGAATTCTGTTTGGTATTATAATAAAACCCAGAGCCAGATATGGGGAAAAGCTGGAATATTAAAGAGATAGAGAAACAAACCACAGCCACTTCTCACCCAGCCGACTCCTAGGGCAGGTCTCTTCTCCACAGATCCTCAGACTCAATCCTCTCAGCCCTCAGCAGAAAGAGAACACAGGTGAAGGAAGAGTTCCTGCCTCCTCTCTCTCCACCCAGCGACCTCACTTCCTCCTTCAACTTTCCTAGTTCTGGGATTAAAGGTAGGCGCTACCACCTGGCTCTGTTTGGCCTTGAACTCACAGAGCTCTAGAGATCTCTGCTTCAGGAGTGCTGGGATTAAAGGTGTGAGTCACCACTCCCTGACCTTCATGGGTTGGCTTGGCCTCTGATTTTCAGACAAGCTTTATTAAATATACAATATATCACCACAATCAAGTGCCCTGGTGACAGGCCCTTGGGTTACATGAGAGAAACAGCTGGTAAATTAGAGTTAGTTCTGTGCCCACACAGGTCAGGGAATTAGCCCATGTCCTTTCCTGTTCTACAGAGGGCCTTCTGGCTACATAGGAGCACACACACACACACACACACACACACACACACACACACACACACACACACGAGACCCATCTGATGTGCCTGGTATGACATCCAGAAACTCAGGGACAGCCCCACCTCCAACCCCAAACAGACATGACTGTCCCCAAAGCAAGGGATCAATGTGAGTCCCAGAGGGCACTGAAGGACAAGGTTCCTGCTGCTAACAGCCACTCAGGGGTAGCTCCAGAGGAGCTGATGCTCAAGCTAGGGAATCGAGTGAAGGTACCACACCTAGTGTGCAAATCTGTCCCCAAGAGGGGTGTACTGGCTGGTGTGTGTCAACCTGACAGAAGCTGCAGTCACTGGAGAGGAAGGAGCCTCAGCTGAGGAAATGCCTCCTGGAGATCCACCTGTACGGCATTTTCTCAATTAGTGATCAATGGCAGAGGGCACAGCCCACGGTGGGTGATGTCATGCCTGGGATGCTGGCCCTGGATTCTTTAAGAAAGGGGTCTGAGCAAGCCAGGAGAAGCACACCAGTAATCAGCTCCCATCCACCGCCTCTGCATCAGCTCCTACCTCCCAGATCCTGCCCTGTTTGAGTTCCTGTCCTGTCCTTCATTGGTAGCAGCAATGTGGAAGTGTGGGTGGAATCAATCTCCCAACTTGCTTTATGGTCTTGGTGTTTTGTCGTAGCAATAGAAGCGCTGATCACGATGGGGGCTTGCCAGGCTTCTCACACCTTTAACTGTGATGCTTCCCAAGGATCTCAGTTCTCACAGAATGATCACCAGAATGGTCCAGGCTATCAGTATAAAAAGCATAAGGGTGTGTGTTGCCTGGTGCATCATAGGTCAACTATGGAAGGTCTGAAGCACAGACTGGAGGGCCACACTATGGAACTAGAGACGGGCACCGAGCAGGGGTCAGTAGCAGCTGAGAAGGCTCTGTTTGCTGTGATCAAAGGGGCTCCAGTTAGCAGGAGCTGAGGAACTACATGGATGGGCATATGTGGGGAACAAGGGAAGCCCTGAGTGAATGAATATGCATGGTTGACGTGGGCACAGCCACGTCAAGGACCCAATACCTCAGACCCAGAGGAATGGTGAAGCCTCCCCACCTCACCCCTGCAGTAAAGCTCTGAGGGATATCAAAGCTTTCTTTTTGTCTGAGTGTGAATGTTGACAATATATGTACAAAAACTAGCAACAGCTCCCACCTCCTGGATGACTGAAACTTGAGACTTGTTTCTCTACACAAACCTAGCAAACCCTCCCGTGGACTGGATATAATGAACATCCCAGGTCCTGAGCTATGCCCTAGTAGGTGTGTCCCCTCAAGGTGAGCCCACCTGATTCCAGCGTCTCTGTATGGGCAGGCATACGTGTGTCTTCTTTCCCTCACAACCCTAGTCAAATTTCACGGATGTGGCAAGCATGGAGTAGAGCGATGGAGGTCTGTGGTGATTCAATAGTCTCTTCAAATGTCCTTATCAGAGAGGCTATCTCACCCTCATCTGAGAGCCTTGATCACTCAGAACACTGGCACACTCACATGCCTCATTTTGGGGTGTCTCTTCACTGGGGACTCTCATGAACTTGGGAGAAGGGCTTAGAGTCCTTTTTAAGACTTGAGAACTTTGTGGGGATCACATAGATCACATAGCCCCTCCACCAGAGGGGAGCTTCGGCTGCTCCTCCTTCTTTTTCTCCCACCCTCTTCATTTCTGTCCTTCCTTTCTCTGACAGGGTCTTATGTGTCCTGGCCTCAAATTGGATATATAGCTGAGTGTGACCTTGACCTTCTGGTATTCCTGTCTCTACCTCTTATTTTTAAGATTTATTTATTAGAAGAGGGTACCAGATGTCATGATAGATGGTTGTGAGCCACCATGTGGATGCTGGGACTTGAACTCAGGACCTCTGGAAGACCAGTCAGTGCTCTTAACCTCTGAGCCATCTCTCCAGTCCCTGCCTCTACCTCTTGAAGCTTGCAGCCATGCCAGTTTATGAAACGCTAGGGTGGAATCCAGGGCTTCCTGCATGCTGGTTAAGCATGCTACTTCTTAGCTATACCTCCAACCCTTCCTAAGTTAACCAGAGAGGAGTTGGCTCTGAAGGAGTGGGGCTGGCAGACAGAGAGTGGTAGTCATAAAACAAGAATGTTCCAGAAGCCCGGGAAGCAGAAGGAACATGTGTGGCTGGAACAGGGGGCTCACATCTCTGGTGACTGCCCCATTTACTACTCTGATCTTAGGGTGGGCCTGCCTTTGCTGCACTATCTCAGATCCCCAAAAGCTGTAAAAGGTTTATCCAGCTGCCCCTAGCCCAGCTGAGTTCAGTGCTTTTCTATATTCAGCCTTGCTTGTATCCAGTCCCAGCCAGTCTGGGGGAACAGAGGCTCCCGATCCTATACCAGAGCCCTGGAGTCAAGCAACACCCTTCCCCTGACAGACCTCCCCTGCATTGTGCTCAAAAAAGTAGCTCAGGCTTCTCTGAATTTCTATTCCAATCTGGGCGCTGGGGGAGGTGGAAAGGACAGTGAGGTATTGACCCTATGTTCTCAGGACTGAGATTCTATGCAGGACTGAGAAGATCCAAGGGGGATGCTCTTAGGAAACCAAGAAAAGACCACCACATACGTACTTTGAGGTGATGTGTGTGTGTGTGTGTGTGTGTGTGTGTGTATCTATGTGTCTGTGTATCTCTATGTGTGTCTATGTATTTATCTCTGTATGTGTGTCTGTGTATGTCTCTCTCTCTGTGTGGTGTTAGAAAGAAATACATATTTGAAAAATGAAGGGGACTCACGAAGAGGCAGATGGGAATGGCTTCCCATGATTCTCTGTTGTGGGGAAATGATTCCCTGTCTTGTCAAGAGTGTCTTACTTGGACTCTAAGTCTAACTGCATGACGCACACAAAGAGGAAACGTGTGCCTGTCTCCATTCCAAAGCACCCACCCCACCCGGGAGAGCACTGCTGGACACTAAGTGGTGGCTGAGGATATGGGCCCTCCACACTCCAACAGAATCCATGGCCGCTTCTGGCCCACCCTCCCTCCACCTACCAAGCCTCTTTTGGGTGGGTGGCACCTGGGATTCTTGTCCCAGCCTGTCTTCAAACGTGAGAGTCTGGGAGAGACAGGGACTAAGGGAGATAGGAAAAGGGGATGGAAGCAGGTCATGGGGCAGAGAAGGATCCAGAAGGGAGCCTTGGGCTGGACGCTGGGGGATTGGGCCAGCTCCCCAGACTGGCCTGGACCGGAGTGAGAGGCACCTCTGAAACACCCAACGGTTACTTCTTAACTTTCTGGAGGGGGCCGGGGCACTCCAGCCTCTCAGTAGCAGGTTGTCCTAGGGTGTCATAGGGCTGTCATATCTGGTATAACCAAGTGCCCTGCCGAGTTATCCCCTCATATTTTAGGCTCCATGGCCTAGAACAGCACCTCCCTCCTGTCAAGATTCTTGATTATTTGTTCTTGTTTCTGTGCCTCTGGGGCCTGCCTCCTGCCCAGGATGTGAGGCAGGCAGAGGCTTGTCTGACCCCACCTGGCCCTGCGGAAGTCCCTTCTTGAGAGCTGGGTAAGGCAAGGTTGGGAGTTAGCCCGGCTGTTTGCTGCTCCCATCCCTACCTAGCCCAGGAGGCTCCTTTCCGGCTCCAACTCCCCCACCTCTCCAGAGAGCAGGCCTGAGCCTTGGAATATAGCCAAACTCCTTCAAGGCGGGTGGGCCACAGAAGCAACTGATCCTTATATCACCCCCCAGGGTTCCTGCCTTCTCTTGTCCCCTCCCTCTGCCTAGGGCTGCTTCAGTGAGACAAGAGTAATGGACAAAATGCAGGGCCTGACCCCAGGTCCTTGGCTGCAGGCCCAGCTCTGGGAATGCTATCAGTAAATATTTGGGGAGTGAATAATGCCCACCCCTCCCCCCCAAACAGCCAACTCTTTCCTGCAACCAAAAACCCTTCCTTGGAGAGAAGGTCTTGGTGGCCATCCCTTTGCCTTTTCAATGAGAAAGCACCAAGGGTCTGGGTGCTGGGACCTTTAGTATGACTGGTTTGGTCATAGAAAAGAGCCCTAGGGGGCAGCTCCATCTTAGTCATCCCCCTGCCTCTTAACTGGGCTAGAAAAGTGACTTAGGAGCTGGAGAGCTGGCTCAGGAGCTAAGAGCATTGGCTGCTCTTCCAGAGGACCTGAATTCAATTTCCAGCACCCACATGGCAGCTCACAACCAACTGTAACTTCAGTTCTAGGAGATCTGACACCCTCACACAGACATGAATGCAGGCAAAACACCAATGCACATTAAAAAAAATTAAATTAAAAAAGATATTAGGCCAGGTGGTGGCGGCGGCACATACCTTTGATCCCACCATATGGAAGGCAGAGGCAGTTTGAGGCCAGCCCGGTCTCCAGAGTGAGTTCCAGGACAGCCAGGGTTATACAGAGAAACCCTATCCCAAAAACAACAAAAAGAATATATAAGTAAATATATACATATAGTATATATGTGTGTATACATATTTTTCCATTTATATATTTATATACACACATATATAAAAAGTGACCATGACTAAGACAGCTGATCTGCATTTACTCCAGGCTGGAGACCCCAGACCATCTCAGGGTAGCACAGACCACCTTGGAATGGGTGCTCTTTCTTAACTCTGCCTTTTGCCTTCCCAGAAGCTCTTGACTTTTGGAGAGAAATGAACTCTACAACTGCTTTGTCGTGCCCCGCCCTCCTGGAGTCCTGTGTGTCCACAGTCACCCAATTAGAAGGCCTTGAGAGCTTGACCCCTAAGCTATGTGGGCCCCTCCTCCCGCTCTGGTCCATCAGGAGTTGGGAAGGAGACATGGCTGTCATCATCTCTAACCACTTTACTCTGGCCTGAGATCAAGGCAACAAGGGTATCTTCAAAGGGAGTTGTGGACACTTGGCACAGCTGGAAGCTGAGAGTATAATGGATCCTCCAGCTCCCTACTGCACTGGAGAGTCTTGGTTTGATCCCTGGCAGGACCCTTAGAGGGTCTAGAGGACCTACTATGTATGAGGGCATTGTCTGGGTTGAGTGGAGAGTATAGTTGCTAAAGCTGACAACAGTGTATGTTTCTCCAGGTTTGCTCACTTATGTGCAAAGTCATCCCTAATCCAAATGGCAGGGGATATTTTTCTAATGTAACAATTGGAGCAGGCACAGTGGCAAAGTACCTGTAACTCCATAACCCAGAAATGTAAGTAAGCAAGAGGTTAATAAGTTTGAGGCTAGGCTGGGGCTTCCTGGTGAGACCCTATCTCATTATGTAGATATGGTAAATTAAGGTTCAGTTTCTTGATCTGTAAAATGGAGATCATAGCCCCAGGTGTTCCTGAAACCCTATCGGTTGGAGGGCAGAGGCAGGAGAATCACTGGAGCCCAGTTTAGGTGATGTAGGGAGAGCCCCATCTAAAATAATGAAATAAAACCCTGGACCTTTCAGAGTCACCACTCTCTTGCCCCGTCGTTTTTCTGCTCTCCACCCTACAGGTCTATACTGTCATCTTGTCCATGCAGCTCCTATAAATTTGAATGCTTAGTCACCAGGCAGTGGGACTGCT
>PVIH01000283.1:377519-398558 GCA_004025045.1 Sigmodon hispidus
TCTCTCTCTCTCTCTCTCTCTCTCTCTCTCTCTCTCTCTCTCTCTCTCTCCTGCAGATCAGGATGTAGCTCTGAACTACAGTATCTGTCATGCCCAGTGCCGTACTCCCCCCCATGATGATAATGAACTTGTCAGCAAGTTCCCCAGTTAGACGCTTTCTTAAGAATTGCCTTGGTCATGGTGTCTCTTCACATTAGAACAGTGACTGAGACAATGTGTTTTCAAGGTTTTCCCTTATACCCCCTGAATCAAATTTTATGCCCCCTATTACCAAAGAAAATTTCATGTGTAGCTGTGCCATATTTTGTTTATCCATTTATCAATAGATACTCGAGTTGTTTTCATATTTTGGCTATTCTGAGTATTCATATCCAGGATTCTGTATGGGCTTGCTTTGTTTGTTTTTCTTGGGTATAGACTTACAGGTAGAAAGGCTGAGTCAAATGCTATCTCTCTACCTAAATCCCTTGAAGAAATGCCAGGCCGTTTTTATTCTTTTTAATATTTTTACTATTAGAATTTGAGGTCCTGATTTCTTTTCTCCTTCCTTCCTTCCTTCCTCTCCCCCCCTCTTTTTCCTTTCTTTTTAGACAGGGTCCCATGTATCCCAAGCTAGCCTCAAATTCACTATGTGGCTGAAGATGACTATAAATTTCTGATCCTTCTGTCTTATTTCCCAAGTGCTGGATTACAGTTATGCGCTGCCATAATCATTTTATACAGTGCCAACTCTAGCTACCCCCTCAGTTCTGCCTATCTCCAAGAGTAGGGAGTGCTGGTATTTAATTGTAGTTTTTGGTTGCATTTTCCCATAAAATCATTTTGTTTTCTTATTGGCCCTTTCTCTGTCGGTCCATTCAGACTTGCTGCCCACTCTTAAAATTTATTATTGGTGGTGGTGGTGGTGGTGGTAGTGGGGCGTGTGTGAGTGATATGAATACAAACACATGAATACCCCCGCGCATAGTGAAGGTAAGAGAACAATTTTGTGGCTTCAGAGTTGCTTCTCTGCTTCCACACTGACATGGGATTCTGGGTTGTCAGACTGGCGGGACAAATGCTTATCTCTGAGCATCTCACCAGCTCTCATTTTTAAAAGGATTTATTTATCTTATTTAATGTGTATGAGTGTTTTTCTGTATGTATGTTATGTGCATCATGCGCATGCCTGGTGCCCATGGAGGTCAGATGAAGGCATCAGATTCCCTGGGGCTGGAGTTATGGATGGTTGTGAGCCACCGTGTGGATCCTGGGGATTGAACCTGGGTTCTCTACAAGAACAAGTATTCTTAACCACTGAACCATTCCTCTAGTTCCCGATCTTTTTGATTTTAAGTTAGCATGTTAGTATTTTTATTATTAAATTGATTTTTTTAAAAAAACATATTCTAAATACAAATCCCTATAAGATTTATAAAATATTTTTATCTCTCATATTCTTTTTTTCTTCCTCTTTTCTTTCTTTCTTTTTTTTTTTTAAGATAAGGCTGGCCTTGAACTCATGAAGATCCTCCTGCCTCTGCCTCTCTAGTGTACCATCACCCAGCCTATTTATCCATTTTGAGACAAGGTCTCACTATGTAGCCCTGAGTGTCCTGAAGCTCATAGACATTTTCTTGCCTCTGTCTCTTGGTGCTGGTAGCAAAAATATGGGCCACTGTATCACCACACTTGTTTAAAAAGGATTGTGGGGCTGGAGAGATGGCTCAGCAGTTAAGAGCACTGGCTGTTCTTCCAGCGGACCTGGGTTCAATTCCCAGCACCCACATGGCAGCTAACAACTGTCTGTAATTCCAAGATCTGACACCCTTACACAGTTCTACATGCAGACAGAACACCAATTCACATAAAATAAAAATAAATTTCAAAAATATTGAAAAGAATTGTGTATATGTAGAAGCGTGCATGGGTTTCTGTGGACAAGCAGGAACCTGTAGAGGCAGGAAGAAAGTGTCACATCCTTTGGAACCAGAGTTACAGATAACTGTGAGCCACCATGTGGGTGCAGGGAACCGAACCTGGGTCCTCTATGGGAACAGTAACTGCTCTTAACTACTGCGTGGGTCTCCAGCCAGAGACTAGTTTTTTTGTTTTTGTTTTTAATTTCCATTCTTCCTTTCAAACTCATGGCCCCTTGCTATGTAATTCCTGTTGTTATTATATATGCATAATAATTGTATAAAAGCTCAGAGTCTCTTTTGTGTTGCTGTATGTAGAGCCTCGTTTGTATGTAGAGCCTCGTTTCATACTCTACCACAGCATTACATTTTCATCTTAAAATTTTATGATGCTCAGTTGAGTTTTTGTTGATGTTGTTGCTTCTGCTTTTAGTGTTATGGCTAAAAACTATTACCAAATTCAAGATCACAAAGATACACTCCCATGTCTTAAGAGTTTTATAGATTTAGACCTCCTATTTATGTCTTTGATCCGCTTTTTTTTTTTTTCTTTTGAGCTGACTTTTATGCAAGGTTTGAGGTAGGGGTTCAGCTGCATTCTTTTACATGTGGTCATTCAGCTCTCCCCTTGTATGTTTACAAAACTCAGGGACTCTAATGCCCCAGGACTCTAATACCAGCAAGGAAATGCCAACCTACAAGATCTTAGGCCATGTGACCCCTGAGGGTTGCTGCTCTCAACACAATGCTATTCTCCCATCCACTTTGCTTATCACCATGACTCTGCTCACTCACCCGCATTTGTACCAAAATATATTTACTGAGCGACGCCGTGTATTTCACTGAAATAACAAGTCAGGGAGTGTGTAAAAGAATGGGACAATTTTGTCAGAGCTGGAAGGGGCCCAAGTGGTGGGGTGTGTTCCAAGGCAGCAAGTTACTTTGAAGGATAGATGCCTCCAAGACTCACCCAGGGTCATCAGGTGGCACAGGGCTGTGTGGTCTAAATATCCCCTCACCCAACACTTTTGACTCCATGCTGGCTGCACCCTTAAGGCAATATACCTATTTATTGAGCAGGGCCCCTGTGTCCCATCTGGTACAGGTCCTTCTAAAGCCGAAAGGTCAAGATCCCTGTGTCTCTCCTCTAGGGACCTAGGGCGGTGCTAAGCCTGGCAGAGCTATCTTGAGCCTTGGAACCTCCCTTTCCCGAGCATCCCTTCCATGTAGGGTCATCCCTTGGCCCCAGCCCAGCCTTCTTTACTCCCTGAGCTGGAGCACTGGGAATGTGAGGCAGGCGGCAGGCAGCCAGGGGCACAGGGCGGGCCGAGAGGAAAGGCCTGGGTCCGGGTCATTTCCTGGCACCCTTGTTTGCCGCGTGCCCCTGACTTCTGGTGGCTGCTTCCGTCCCGCCCACAGCCTCCCTGTCTGAGTGGGCAGCTGGCCTGGAACTGGAATCTTTCCACCCTCAAGACCCAGCAGCCCCTAGACTCGGTGATGACAATGCCCCTGCTGGACTTGGGCATGACTGACCCAGCAGGACCTTTGCTACCTTTTCAGGAAAGGGGGTCATCACGGCTTACCGCCCAGGCTTTTTGTAGACAATAAATGGTAACAGCCGCTGAAAGGGCTGACGCAAGGGCCATTCTCTTTCTCGGTGGCATCTCTCCATTTTCTTCCTTCACAAAATCTTCCAGGATGCCCCCTTCCCGGACTCCATGTCATCGCATTAATCTGAGTCCTGGGGTAAGCTTTCTGGGCTCCTCTGTGACAGCATCCTATGTGTCCAACTAGCTCTTGTGTGTCTACTTCCTTGATGGAGATGGGGCCTGCAGTGGCCTTCAGGGAGGAGAGTTTTCAGTGGAGTAGAGAAGAGTCAGCCATGCCTGACTTCTCCAGTCCAGGCAGGGTACATGGGTTTGCTTTCCTGGAGATCTTGCCTCTTAAAAGCAAGTCTCTCACTCACACTGTTGACATTATCTCAAATAAAAATGACAGTCCCGTTCAGTGATTACTTAGTGCAAGGCACCTTATAATTTCTGACTTGCCATAACAATTCTACAACAAGGGTGCAATTATTTGTTTAAATTAAATCCATTTTACAGATGGTAAAAGCAAGGCACAGAGAACATAAAATATATCCAAAGCTAATAGGTGACCAAATATGGCAAATGTTTCTTTAGGGAGAATCCATGGAGTTGCCCAAGAAGCTTGGGGGATGGTGGGTTTCTACTGGGGTGGGGATAAAATCAACAGGCAGGGGAGGGCTGGGGCCTCAGAGGCAGAGAGTAGCCAAGCAAGGAGTCTTGAGGTGGTAAAAACAGGCATGAGCATTAAGAGCCACCTGACTGGTGGGGCTGTGTGAGGAAGGCAGTGATGAAGGTGGATGGGATGTCCCACAGAGGCACTCACACTGTCTGGGAAGGGCTTGTATGCTCTGTATGTCATCCAGGCTGGGGTTGCAGGGAAAACAGACTCTGGGATCAGAGTCTAGGTGACAAAGTTTTCAGGAGAAGTGTAGGCCTTTGGGCAGATGCCAGGGGCTTCCCTAGTCCAGTTCATTCTCTGAAGTCCTCAAGGCTAACGTGTGCTGGGCTGAGCCAGTGTGTGTGTGTGTGTGTGTGTGTGTGTGTGCGCGCGCGCGCGCGCGCGCGTGCATCCCCCTCATACTTCCTAGGGATAAGCCAGGGCCTTGGCCCTCTTTACACACTCGTAGGTCAGGTGGATATCATTTGCGGACAGGAAAACAAGATTATCATAAATGAATAAAGTGGAGGCTCTGGAACTGCAGCCAGGCCGCATAGAGAGCTACACAGACCTGAGAGGGATTCGGGGCAGTGTTGAAAGGCCTGCAGACATCGCACCCGGGGGGACTATGCTGGCAGAGCTTCCTGTGGAAACCAGGCCAGCATAGCCTGGTCAGCGTCACAGGAAAGGGCTTTTGGCTGGTGTGTTGGTCTAGACTATCATAGGGTTCCTCTGGGCTCTGGACTCCCTGTCTCCATCCCCACCCTTGACTTTGGTCGGTTGCTGGCTTGTATTTCTTCTGCCTAAGAGGCCCTCACTGCCCAGTCTTTTTTCTGTCTCAGCCTTCATCCTGTGTCTTCTCCTCCTACTAGGTACCAGCTCCAGCTCACACATCCTCATCTGAACATCTGTCAAGACCATCCACATCTCTACAAACCCTCACACTTTTTTTTAACCTTCATCCACCCACACATGATCTCCTGATGCCTTGAGTAATCTCTAGGCTGTCAGCTTGTTGCCTGGAGTAACCTGCTAAAGGTCCCTTTGGGTACAAGCTGATGAAGCCCTACTCTTGAGTAGAGCGCCTGAGGCTTCCTGAACCTGGAGCCCAGGATTATCTATGCTTGTGATTTCCACTGAACACCCTGCCCTCTGCCTCTCCAGCCCCCTTGTCCCTTGTAATGGCAGTGAGCTGTTCTCTGCCTCTATACTGCACCCCAAGGATGTAACCTAGAGCAGTTCTGCTATTGAGGGAGTAGCCGTGATGTCCCCCAAGCTGTCTCCTCCATTCAGGAGAGTGTGCTGGGATTGGGAGTAGGCAAAAGGGTCAGAAAGTAGAACCTTCTCTCAGTCCCAATGGAACCCCTGCCCTGCCCCCACTGGCTCCACTAAATCTTTCCTTGTCTCCGCCCTTTCCCAGGCTCTGGCCCTTCCTCTTACCCCCATCTCAGCGCTCTGACTCATCTGTGCCCCAGGCCCTCATCTCTGGCAATGCTGTCACATCCTGCCCCCTCCCTGCCTGGGTAGGGGAGGGCTACCCTTGCCAGGTGGGGCTCCTAGCATCTTAAAGGCTTCCGAAGGCCAGTCCCTCACCTATCTATCTCAGAGGGTCCTAATGATGAGTGTTTCTGTGATTCTGATGGGAGAGCGCCCCCAAAGGGAAGGGTGAGCACTGGCTGCTCCCTCTAAACCTGCTTGAGGCCACTCTGCCGTGCCCACCACTTCCAGGTTTCTGGGAACACAGTTTGTTTCTCATTCAGTGTGCCCCAGGATGGCTGCTTCCTCAGCCCTGCATCAGCTTGCAGCTGGTCTTCAGGTCAGTGGTAGATATGAGCGCTGCCTTCCTGCGGGTGATCCCAGGAAAGGATTGGAGGACAGGGCAGAGGGAGAGGGGAGATTGTCCACCTGTATTACTCAGGCCCCAGGTTATGCAGAGTAGGCCGGCAGCAGGAAATGAGTCAGGGGGCATAGCAATTCATGCCTCAAAACTCTGACTTTCCTTTTCAACCCACTGAGCCAAAAAAACATTTGTCCCAACAGGATCTTGGAGTGGAGGAGGGGCTGGCAGCCATGGATGTTAAAGAGACAGAACAGCTTGAAACAGAATTCCACTGAATCCTTTTTTTGTGGGTGAAGAGTCATAAGAACATGTGACTGACTGAGACCAGCTAGACACGTAGGAAGCTGGAGACCTGCTTTAGTGTCAAGGGCTGTCACAGGGCTGGAAAATACAGGTGTCCTTGTAGGAAATATGACAGCTGCCAGCCACTAGGGTGTTAGTGACCAGGCCCTAGTTTTGCTGTAAAAACAAATCTGAGTGTGGTATCTTTGTGTCTAACGTCTAGATAAGGAAACCGAGGCCAAGGGATGTAAAGAGACTTGTTTAAGGTCACGGTCCCATCACTCACTGCCACCTCCAGCCCAAAGTCAGTACAAGGCCTGAAAGTTTCCAGTGACTGTGCGCCTGCATCGGATTGTGCACACATGGATGTGAGGGACAGAGTCACTGAGAGAATGGAAACCCACAAAAGATTTGGAAGAACAAACAAGTGGACATTTTCCCAAGTGGTCCAGTAGGCAAAGGGCATGCATTCCAGGCAGAGTAGCCACGTGTGAAGACTGGCAGCATGGACTGTCCTGTCCTGTTTGTGGGATCCCCTTGGGAATAGAGGGAGATACAAAGACAGGCTGGGACAGTAAGGGAACAGGAGGAGCAGGCTGTGGAGGGAGAGGGAGAGGGACACGTAGAATCTGAGGAAGCCATAGCCTGAGGGTGTTGTCAACAAGTAGAACAGTAGCCCACAGGGGTCAGGGAGAGGTGAACTGTCCTGGAAGATCAATGGGTGGAGACAGTGAGGGCCCAGAAGAGAAGGGGTTTGACACAGGGCTAGCTTGGTAGGTGGGCCAGGACCAGCACCCAATGCTGACACAGGACACGACTGTCCCTGTGAGGAAGCAGCAACTGGGGGACAAGAGGAGCCTTCCCAGAGATGCAGGGCCCGAAGCCAGGCTGAGGTGGTAGGAGACGGCCATGATAACCCCAGGGCAGGTCCCAGCTCCAGAACAGGACAGGCAGGTGACTCAAGACTTAGAAGTCACTTCTAAGCTTGACAAAACAAAAGGTAGCAAAGAGGACTTGGGGGTTGAGGGCAGAAGCAGGGGAGGGGCAGCAGAAAGTGGAGGTGGAGTCAGTGTTGCTCCCTGGAGATCTGGGAGGGACAGAGTAAAGAACAGAGGTGAGAGCAAGCAGATGGACATCAGGGGGGTCCTTGTCCCCATGGGCCAATGAGCAGGAAGAGCAGGGTCCAGGCTTCCAGTTGGGAGATCTAAGAAGCAAGAGAGCTGGGCAATGCAGGGTGGTAGGGGGAGGGTGAGGGGCATGGCGGTTGGAAGGGAGGGGAGAGTGGAGGGGGTTGAGATCTGATTTTCACTAACTTAGATTCTGCTGCTACAACTTCAGGGCTGGAGCTTGGGGTGGGGTGCTGGTTCAGGGCTTACCTCCACGGGGTCTCAGATAGTAAGAGCCAATGAGATCCAGGTGTGGTGGCACATGGCTATAATTCCACCACTTGGAGGCCTAAGGTAAAGAGGGTTGATTGTGGATTCGAGGATAGTGTGGGCAACATTGAGAGACTGTGCCCCAAAAGTGAGCCAGCTGAGGGGTCAGAAAGATGGGTCAGCAGATTAAAGCACTTGCTTCTAAGCTTGATATCCTGAGTTTGATCACCAAGACTCACATGGCATGTGTATGCACACATGCACAATACATACATGCATACATACATAGAAAATAAAGAGCCTGTGGGACAACTTTTATCAAGTTGTCAAGTTGGACATGGTAGCACATGCCTTTAACCTCAGCACTCAAGAGGCAGAGGCAGGTAGATTTCTGTGAGTTCAAGGCCAGCCTGGTCTACATAGTATGGTCAGGGCTATGTAGAAAAATCCTGTCTCAAAAACAAACCAACACAAAAGGAGTCACTGTGGAGATAGGTGTTCTCATTTTGGTGGGTTTTGTTTTGGTTATGCTAGAGACAGAACTCTAGGTCACAAGCATGCTAGGTATCACTCTACAATCTACCTAGAGCATACACACATACACACATGTACATACATATATACACACACACATACACACACATATATACATACACAGACACACACATATACACATACACAAACACACAGACACATACACACACGAACACACACATATACATACATACACACACACAAACACACACAGACACATACACACACACAAACACACACAGACACATACACACACATACACACATATACACACAGACACATACACACATATACATACATATACACACACACATACACACACAGACACATACACAAACACACACATATACACACACACAAACACACACAGACACATACACACACATACACACATATACACACAGACACATACACACATATACATACATATACACACACACAGACACATACACACATATACATACATATACACACACACATACACACACAGACACATACACAAACACACACATATATACACACACAAACACACACAGACACATACACACACAAACACACACATATACACATACACACACACAGACACATACATACACACAAGCACACACATATACACACATACACACACAGACACATACACACACAGACACACACATATACATATACACACCAGACACACACAGACACATACACACACAAACACACACATATACATATATACACACACACAAACTCCCCTCCATTGTTGTTTTTGGTGGTGAGCCTTGCTGTGTAGCTCTTTATTTTCTATGTATGTATGTATGTATGTATGTATGTATGTATGCATGTATGTATTGTGCATAAATAAAGCTGAGCCTTAAACTCCCTCTTACTTCCTTCACTTCCCAAGTGTTGAGGGTACGTGAGGGCCTCATCATGCCCAGTGGTTTTGCAATCTTTATTCTTGCCTGTGTTTCTTTATTGATGCATGTGGTTTTTGTTACTGTGACAAATATCTTAGAAAAAACAGTCTAAAGCAAGGTTTATATGTTCACACTCTGAAGGGTTGCAGCCCAGGGTCACTTGACTTCTCTACAACATCACAGTGGTCACATGTAGCAAAGGCAGGCAGCTTACCTCATCACAGACAGGAAGCAAAGAGGCAGGAAAGGACTAAGGCTGGATATAGTCCCAAGATGACAAGATGACGCACTCAATGACCTACTTCCTGGAGCTAGGTCCACCTTCTAAAGTTTGCATCACCTTCCAGAAAGTCAACACAAGCCAAGGACCAGCTCTTACAGCAGAGCAGGTGGTGATACTTCATATTGAAGCTGAAACAGTAAAATACAGAGATTCCAACAAAGAGAAATCAAGTCATTGGGAAGCCACAAGGACCTTTGCCTCTGGTAGGGTAAGACCACACACAGTAGTTGCATAGACCACCCAGACCAGGAGTATGTATTTGTACAACTATGTATTTTCTAGGCATAATTTTCTACCTATTGCACCAGTTAGCCGTTGGCAGAAGGATGGACATAGGCATGTAACCCTCACATACCTTGTTCCTGAGGAACTTATGGCGGAGGAAAGGACCTGTCTGGGAGTCAGGATAGCCCTGAGGGTGGTTCCATTCATATCAGAGAGTGCTAGCAACTGCTGTCCCTTGGCCATTTTGGTATTTTCAACTGAAAACTGGGTGACACCTCTGTGCCACAGAGCTTTTAGAAGGGAGCGCATATAAAGAGCCAGGCCATAATAAGTACTCAATAAATATCAGAATTCCCTTTCCATTTGTACATGATAAATTCAGAAATTCAGTCACACAAGCAAACAGGTGTGACTATACAATAACATACAAGAGACCATTTGCAGGTATGTGTCCTAATGAACATTTCTATAGGCACTCTTCATCTCTAGTGAAAAGAATGTGAGTGGGTGGATAAAGTTCCCACCTGCCCAGATTTTCCCAGTAGAGCATAGAATTTGGCCAGTAACAGTCAAGGACAGTCAGCCTCCTGTTGCATAATATTTGTGTGCACTGTTAAGATGTGTCTCTGCCTACAGTGCCTTGTGATTGGTGAAATAAAGAGCTGAACAGCCAATAGCTAGACAGGAGAGAATAGGCAGGACTTCTGGGCAGAGGGGACTCTGGGAAGAAGAAAAGAGGTGTTAGGAAGACACTGAAGAGGTAGGACATACTGTAAAGAGAAGTAACCAGACAGAGCATTGATTAATAAAAGCAAAATAATTTAAGTTTTAAGAGTTAGTGGAACAAGCCTAAGCTAATGACCAAGCTTTTATATTAATAATAATCTCTATGCCATTATTGGGAGTTGGCAGAATAACGATTCTATACACACATGTGGAAGGGACTCAGCCTGTGGGCACACAGCCTCCCTTCTCAAAGGGGCCATCTTGACTCTTCATTATGTTGCAGAGCCCATTAGAGTCAGAATCCAGACAAGAAAGGAGAAGACCTTGGGGTCAAGCCAGTGTGGACACAAGGCTATGCCTTAGGAAGTAGGAGGAAACCCACTGGAAGAGGCTGGAAGAATGAGCGGTGGTTAGGGAAGTTTCCCTTGTTGGAGTAACTCACTAGGGCCCCATAACTCATTGCCTGTTAATGCTCACAGCCCCCTTACCCATCAGCGGTCCTGGATCTGGACCCTTCACCTCACCACCTGTGCCTCAAGTCCATTCTCTCCCTCACACACTCTCTCCTTCCCTCCTCTCTGCCCCTGCTCCTGTTCAGCCAGTTTATACTTTCTCCATTATTTTCTTCTTCTCGAGACAGGGTCTCTTCTCTGTCAGCATGCTGGTTCCTCTATGTTTGTCCCGGCCATGTCAACCTCATGCCATAAGCAGCACACTGTTTCTTTCTCCTTTCCTTTTTTCTTTTCATTTTCTTTATTTTCATACAATAACATGCTGTTTCTAATAGTCTCTCTTGCCTCATATACACCAACTCCATAGCACACGACACTGTCAGTTAGTCTGTTTAATATTGAGTTTCCAGAATGCTTCCTGAAGAGATGGCTCAGCTGTTAAACACTAGGCCCAGAACCAAAAAACACAGAGGAGGGGGCCAGATGAAGCCCTGGCTTCCTAGCAGAAATCTCCACTTTTGTTAGTCCTAGTCCAGGACGCAGGTCTGAGCTGAGGCAGAGAGGGTAAAAGCCTTGAAGTTTGAGGTAGAGAAGGCTGAATCTGGGTCAGTGGAAAAGGAAATCTGATAAACATATTCATGCTCAGCATCTCCTTCCCCGCCAAGTAATTTGTATCTTCTATTTGAGTCAGAGGGACCTGAGTTTAGGTTCAGTAGCAGAGCTGGTTCATTTAGTTCTGCAGCTCCGAGGAGCCTAGAGACACACTGGATGCTGATGGAGAGTAATAACAAGATGTTTTCTCTGGCCTCTTTGCTTACCAGATGAGACTCCAGGGCTTGGCGCAGGAAGGTAACTTTGCTGGGATGAAGACAGGTTAGCTGGTGCTCACTCCCAGCAGCAGGCCACTCTGTGTCCTTGTTACTTCCTGCCGCAGCTGACCGGGGCTGTGTAGTCACACTGGTGTCAACACAGTAAACGCCTCAAGAAGAACGGAAGCCGCCTTCTGAGAATATTGACATTGTCACTGTAAAAACTTTACCCACGTTAGGTCAACTTCTGCACTTCTTCCCTCGAGGTCCCCCTCTGCAGGCTTGATTCTCCTGGGACCTCCTCCTCCCAATGCCAGAAGCCTCCCTGACTCCTACACAGAGCACACAGCTTGAACATTGTGGTAGTCACCTGCAAAGGCCAAGGAACCTCGCTGACGGTTTCATTCAAAAGTCAAGATGGACGGCACCACTCATGAACCGAGAGATCATGAAAGGCTTTGTTGTTTACATAAAGGGAGTCTCTCAGGACAGTAGGTCCCAAATGGCTTGAGAGCCAAGAAGGAAGATAACGTGGGTCTTCACTGTGGTTGGGGGTGAATGTTCACCCAGGGAGGGGCTCTGGGTGGTGAGGGGAGGCCCCGTCCAGGTGTGAGCCACTAGGGAAAAGAGCCAGGAAAGGCCTAAAGGCTGTCCAAAGAAACATCTAAAGCTGAGCTGAGGTCCAGCATTTCTCATGCATCCCATGTTTCTAGGCGGGTCCATTCTCGTGAGGAAGAGCTGACAGTGTAAAGTCAACTGGAGATGACATTGTCAAGATAAAGTCCCTCTGTACAAAGAGTTTCAGCCCTGCGGCATGGAACTGGGAGTTCTCTCTCCAGAACTGCAGTCCGGGCTCAACAGTCCAAGGCTCCCTTCATTCCAGTCCACCCCCCATAGGTCTGTCTGACACTTCCCACATTCCTCAGTTGGGTCTGTCTTCTACCAGTCCCCCAGCTCCTGCTCCCACGTCCTCTCTGGACACTCCTTTAGACTGGAAATGCCATCTCTCATCCCTTTCCTGCTCCTGGTCCCCAGATCGGACATGGACATGCTGGTCCTTCCTGTTTGGGATGGTTTAGGAGATAAGACCTGGCATGGAGCCCATCTGTTATCATCACATGACTCAAAGCTATTTTGGACAGGGCCTCTGTCTATACCAAGTGTCCACCCTGGGCCTTCTGGCCCTGGATATTGACATTCCTCCAGGAATAAGGCCAAGAAGCAAGGGAACTATCCAGAATGGCAAATGCAATGGCTCAACTTCCATCTAGCTTCTGGTTCCTTGACCCCAGATGTCTCCTAAACCTTTGATACCTTTATCCCACGGATCACACTTTGAGAGAGGCTGTGTAGCTCTGGAAGTCAAAGCTGGGATTAATATGATTCTAAGGGCAGCTGGGGACAAATGTCCTCTCCCAAACACCGAGAAAACTGTTATCACAGCTGCTCTTGTTTGGGTATGTCTGACTGTCTGAACAACATCTGCCTGGAGTTTCTCTTAAAGACACAGCTGTGATCAGTGTCTTCCAGGCCCAGCTCCGCCTCATTCCCCTGCCGTAATTTGTGTGGCTCTGGACATCCAAGTATACTCCTGAAGCTTTGCTCCTTTACAGGCAAACAAGGACGACAGCCTGAAAACATGAATGAATCTGCCCCAGAAATGATTTGTAAGCTGTGAAGTCAGGCTGAGGCCAATTCCCAGGCTCTGATTCTGAAGTTGCGCTCCTAACTGTACCTGGTTAAGGATGCTTGCTGCTCAAAACCCAATTTTCAGAGGCTAGCCTGAGCTACATGGTAGACCAGGCTGGAAAGATGCCTCAGTGTGTAAAACACTCACCATGTAAGTCTGATGACCTGAGTACAGCCTCAGAACTCACGTAAAAGTGGAAAGAAAAAGAAGCAGCAATTCCAAGAGGCTGTCCTGACCTCTCCATGCATACTGAGGCATGCTCTGTATGCTGAGTGGGTCTTTGCCGCTGGTGGCTTACATCTCTGGGTTTGGGTTTTGGGTTTTGTGTGTGTGTGTGTGTGTGTGTGTGTGTGTGTGTGTGTGTGTGTGTGTTTGCTTGTTTCTTTCCCTCTGGCCAGAACACTGCGATCCACTTTATCTCCTGGGACCAGTTCCTGTATGTCCTAAAAGAGACAGTCCACTTATCAGGAGCTAAACAGCTGAGTAGTAAATATGCATTGGTTTGTAAAGGGAGCAAAGGTTACAAAGGTCGCCATATCTTCTGTATCTGCAAAGCTAAAGAAAGATAGATTGTTTAGCAGTTACCATTTTAACCATTTAGGTGGGGCTTCTAGTTAGAATTCACTGTGCCAGGCAAGAGGGAGGGAACTCGTAATGGCCTAGGACACTCCCAAAGGAGAGTCCCTGTCACTCTAAAGCTCACACACCTCTGATTTGTCCTGAATGTGTTAATTATTAGCCTAATTGTTAGGTTCTGGGGTTAGATATTGTGCTATCACAATCCGAGCTTTGTGGCCTCAGCCAAATCGCTCAACCTCCCTGAGCCTTGGTGTTCCCATCTTAGAGCAAGGACCACCTTGATGGCCAGTGGGAGGACTTCATAATAGAACTTGTCCTCCAGCAGCTAGCTCACCCTACGCCCACTTCTTTCTAACTTCAGGCTCATCTGGGCTGCTCCTGCACCAGCGCAGACACTTAGGGCTGCAAAGAATTCAAACTTACTTTTCATAAGAAGAGCTATTTCTTCCAGGGCTGTGTTTACAAAGGAACATCTCGCAACCGCAGCTGCTGTGCCAGATATAGGGACAGTCCTGCTCCCATATGTAAATAGAGTGACAGGTACAGACCCAGATTTATATATATATCACATAGTGGTGGCAATGATAAACTGTCAGTAATTGTCCTTAGTAAAAAGGCAGCATTGTCTCTAAGGGCCGCACCTTTGGGTTCAAGGGATAAGATCACCTACGTGGAAATGAGCCTCTTTAGAAGATCACACTGTGTAGACAGAGAATTGGACTCAGAGTACACACACGTGGGCAGAATTCTAATGGATAAATCATTTCCTGCTTTCCTTTTTCTTTGCTGTATGTATGTGAAAAGTGTTTAAGAAAATGACTTGAAAAAGTAGTATTCATAAAGCAGTTAAGCATAGTTCCTGCTACGTATGGTGTTTTCTTATTTTTATAAGAACATATAGAAAACGATGCTCAGGGGAAAATGAATCTTTGCTCTGCAATAGGGGGAATCTGAGTTAGACTCAAAAAAGTTCATAATGACCTCCTGGAGTTCTCTTTCGGTTTGATTCTTTCCCGGCTAATGGGATCTTTGAGCCTACCTCACCTGTCTCCACCCCGGTACACAACTGTAGGAGTTGGGGTCCCATTCACTACCCTTGGAGACAAATGCTGCCCTTTGCTAATTATAATTACTGATAGGTTGTCACCACCGCTAAGTATCTGTCTGGCTTTTCGGAGGAGCCGGTTTCGGCTGGGATCAGGCTGAGAGGAAGTGGGTGAGCAGGAGAAATACTCCTCCCTTAACATCGACGGTGCTGAGTATGAAGAAGAAAGTCTGGAGACCCGCAGTCACCTCTTAGGGACTCGAAGCACGGTGGAGGTCCGCATTCTAGGCAGCCGGGCACCGACGACAGTTCAACCAAGAGCCAACGCCTGATCTGTCCAGTCCGGACCGTGGTGGTGGCTTTGCCTAGAATGGCCTTTCCAGTTGCAGCCAAAGCGAAACGTCAGACAAATCCCACCTCCGGCCCCGCCCGTCCAATCCGTCTTGCACCAAAGGCGATGCCTCCAGGGAGAAGCAAGCGCCTGGGAGGGGAAATCCAGGCTTTAAGGGCTCCCGACAGGTGTCTGAGAGAGAGGGCGGAGTCAGGGTAGAAATGATGGAGAGGAGGGGCGGTGCTGCCCCTTTAAGAGGCGGCGGCCAAGCGGGGACCTTTTCTCTTTCCCCGGAAGGAAAGCGGAGCCCGGGCTGGGCGCGCAAGGTGGGGAGGTGCAGGGCTGGGCTGTAGGGAGGCGGGGCACGCATGGGGAGAACCCCTCCCTCCTGCCCTCCTGGCGGTGGAGGCTTTGCCTTTTCCGATCCTCCACCTAGCTGGGATCCAAAGAGCTAACACTGCCAAGGGGGCGCGGCTGGGACCATCTAGGGTGCGGGGTGCCCGGAGTCGGGCACGGTGACCTGTCCACCCGACCAGCGGGAGAGTAGACCCACGGGCCTGGAAAGAGGATTGGAGAAACGCTACCCCGGAGCAGACGTGAAGCTGATCCGGAATAGGGCAAGAAATTGCTTAAGACTCCGGGTGCAGCGCTGAGGGCTCGGGTGTCCTCTGGCGGCGCCAGGAGCAGGTGAATCGTCACCATCTCCAGTGCTGAGCCCTTCTGTGATTTCGCCCAGCCGGGCTTGTGCTCGCAGCCATGGGCTCCAGCCTCCGCTGCGTGCCCCGCGACCCTGGCTGGATGCTCAGCGCCCTGGCCTTGATGGTGGCGGCTAGTGGCCGGGTCGCCTTCGCCTTCAACCTGGACACCCGATTCCTGGTGGTGAAGGAGGCAGTGAACCCGGGTAGCCTTTTCGGCTACTCGGTCGCCCTCCATCGGCAAACCGAGCGACAGCAGCGCTACCTGTAAGTCAGCCTGGCGGCAGCGAGGTGGGGTACAAAAAAGGATATGTGCGTTGGTGCCTAACCTAAGCTGAGTCGGAGCCCTGGGCTCACTGACGTCCATGCCTGCTGCTGCTGGCCTTTGCTTGTGAGCCAGGATTAAGGGGCCAGGTATGCCCGCAGCCCTCCGATTGTGGGGGTTGGCGGGAAGTGGAGGATGGGGGGCAGTAATCATTGCAAGTGCTGACCTGGCCAGAACCTGTCTAGACGCGGCCGCTCCACGCTCCAGACCTCTTCGGAGAACGGAAGTGGGGTCTCTGTTGCCCAACATCCTGAGACTCCAGTACCTAACATTAGCTTTTTTTTTTTTTCCCCCGAGCTAAGAGAACCCTGTAAAACATATCATATTCCTCTTCCCCTCTTCCTGGGGAGAACATGAGATATATGCGTTTAAGCCCCCATTACATTTCTCATTTAGTCTGTGGTCACAGCAGCCACGCCCTCTGCAGAGCCAGGCTGGACCTCTTCTCAAGGGCTTGGCTTTGCAGAGTGAGGTGATGAAGAGGCTGGGTGTTTGGAGCTGTCCAGAGGCTCCCTCTGACCCCTAGAGGAACAGACAGTAGAAGACAGAGGAGACGCTGTCTTAAGCCTCAGAGCCCACCCGGAAGCAGTGAGATACTCCCACCAGACATCTCCCTGCATTCCACAGATTCATGTTGAATCAGCAACCCCGAGTGTGTTTGTTTTGGTTTGGAGAGGGAAATGGTGTTTTCTCTTTCTTCTGCTCTCCTTTGCAACAGCTACAGGAAGCAGGGTGAGCTGAGCAGAGTGGAGGAGGGGAGGAGATTGCATCCCCAGGCACCTGGACCTGCCACTCCCCATGCACACTCACACCCAACGGGTCAGGTCCGGGTACCTGGGGTTTCTCTGCGTGGGTTCTGTGTGCTGAGGCTGACTAGCTGAGGCTGCCCAGGAAAAGACAGTGATGACCGCACAGACCCCTTCTGTCTTTTTGAGCTGGGTGGCTTTCCGGGCCTACCTGGCCTCTGACAGTTACCAAATTAAAAGTCACAGTCAAGGTAAGAGTATTGAAACCAGTCTCTGCTCTGGCTGGGGCCCGTTCAACTACTTGAGGAAGTTTGGAACGTTCAAAGTCCAGCTCATTCCAATCATTGTCTCTGCCCTGTTGGCCTAACCCCGTGTCTGTACTGCCCACCTGGACTTAGTCTCTACCCTACCTGGCCCCTGCAGAAGGTACCACACCCTTCCTGCCCTGGCCGGGCAGATTTAACCTTCTTCCTTTCTGAGGTGCTCTGGCAATAGACAGTTGCTGCAGGAGGTACCTTTTCCTCCCTGTCCAAGCCCAGAACATAGATTCCTGTGTTCTGATGCTGAACATGCATGGCCTGAGCTGGGAGACATCTGGGAAAAGTAAAACACAATTCTGCACACACACACACACACACACACACACACACACACACACACACACACACAGTTCTATGACCCTGAGGAAGATATTTCCCTCCTAGGGGCCAGTTTCCTGCAGTTTAAGGTTGTACCTAGGTCTATATGCTCCTTCCTATCTCTGCTGGCCCTGTGAGAGGCACCCTGGCATTGTAAAGGGAGAAGCTGAGTGTCCCATGCCTGTGTCTTGGCTCTGTCTCTTTGTTTCCTCAGTCAGCTGAGAACACATCTCAGTGTTAGTGGTGCCTTAATGAGACAGTGTGTCTAGAATGGTCCTGGTGTGTGCAGTTCTCCGGCGGGCATCACAATGCTCTGGGGCCAGGATTAGGATGGAGGTGAACCTCTTTCATCAATGAGACCTACCCAAGTTGGCCAAGTGAAAGGCTTCAGCTTCCCTGTCCAGGCAGCTGGGGTGAATGCTGAAATTGATGTGCCGCGGAGGGCAGATGCTCTTCTCTGTCTTGCCCAGGGCTGCTTCTGTACCTTAGCTCCTTCCTTATCTGGGGGAGTTCAGCTCTCCAGCCCTTTGGGAGAAACAGCTGGGATTCACAACAGCCAGCTGTGTAGGCAGATGTGAGCAGCTGCCCAAGTATTCTAGGGAACTAATAAGTCAAATTGCAGCCTCTGGAGGTTCTGTAAGCATCCAAGTCCCCTTGGAAGAGCAGAGTGGCTCATGGTCCTTCCTTTGGGGTCTGCCAGCCAGCTGGTCAGGGGCTCCTGAGAGTAGATGCAGAATCATGGGTTTGTACATTGTTTCTGGAGGATCGGGGCGGGGAGAACGTAACTTCTGTGTAAAAATCCAAGATTTTTGTTGCTACGACCTTCATCTCTATGTTGGGTCTACCACCTAAACTTGTAACACTCAGTACCTCATGTGAGAATCAGGGGCAGACCACTCACTTTGGGACTTATTTATTTATTTGAGACACGGTCTGTCTTATGTGGCTCTGGCTGTCCTAGAACTTGCTTTATAGACCAGGCTGGCCTTGAACTCACCCTCTTCTGGCTTCCAATCTGATTAAAGGCTTGTGCCACCATGTATGGCTCACTTTGGGCTTTTTAATGTCACGCAAGGTCACCTTACGGGAGAAGAGCAGCTCATTTGAGAGGTGGCTCCTGACTCTTCCTGCACCTGCTCTGCTGTTCCCTTTTATTCTGGCCTGACCCAAACAGCTGGTCCCCTGGGCCCCTTCCCCCTTCCACTATTGGAAATGAGGGTGTCTGGGAAACCTGGGAGGGAGTGGCTCCTGGAAATGAGGTCATTCCTGAGGTAGGCAGGGGCCTGGCTTACCTGCTGTATTCTCCTGAAACATGTTCCCTGGGCAGGGCAGGTTCCTGGCAGCCTTCATGGCTCGTGCCAGGCACAGCAGCTGTGGCTGTGGGACCTAGGCCTGCATGTGGCTTATTTTCCAGTGGCCATTGTAGGCCAAAAGGCTTTCAAATGGGCAGGAGGTGGAGGAGGGCTGGTCTTGCAGGAAAGGAAGCAGCAAGGAGGGATTGGTATCCCACGGAGTGGCATACACCTGCCATGCCAGGACTCAGAGAGGAAGGCAGGGGGGTTGGCAGTTTGCTGGATGTCCAGGCTACATAGTAAGACCCTGTGGCGGACTCAAAGGATTTCGGAAAGGGTCAAATATGGAGTACCTACTGAAAAGCCGGAAAGGGGGAGCGGCGAGCATCAGTCTCATTCTTCCACTTAGGGCCCTGCCAAGATCTTATGCTTTCGTTCTTCTCATTCTCTCTCCCTCCAGCTTGTTGCTCTGCTTCTAGGGCTGAGTCACTAGGGAGACGGGGCTGGGTAGGCATCGTGGGGAGGGGGAGGGGAGGTTGACGAGGGATGCAGTTTCGGCCGTCATAGGAGAGCCTCTGGGGAGGTGGCTAATTCAGGCAGCGGGCATAGAGCTGGCATCCAGGAACTGACCTCCCCCTACTCAGGCAGGAGGAGCTATCACTTTCTCTCCTGCCTGCACGCCTGGCATAGGAGGGGATCAGCGACCAAGACCCCAAGGACGGCCCTGAGGGTTCCCCGAAATCTTCCCATAGGAGCCACCACACACCTCTTCACTAAAGTGAAGTTGAAGTGTATAGGTTTTTTTTTTTTTTTTTTTTCCTTCTTCTTCTTCTTTTGAGCATCACTCCACCCCCAGCATCCCAAGGGCCTCTTCCTCTTTGGGGTGAGCCAGCCTGGTGCCCTGAACTCTCTTGGGTCCCATTCCCCAGCTCTCTCAGATCCTACCATTTTCTGTTCGGTTATTCTATTAGCTTTGAACTGTTTGGGAGGACTGGAGGTGTAGAGAGAGGGATGATCAGGGTGAAGAGTCTCATTCCCCTGCCAGGTGGGGCTCCCCAGAGGCCAGGTGGGGCTTTCTAGCTGGAGCCAAATGACAGGCTAAGGGAGCAGCTATTGAGAGCCTTGATCTTCTATTTCATCCATCCATCTGCTTCCAGGAGCTCTCCCAGCTTCCCTCTGCCCAGCTTGACTCCAGGAGAGGGAAGCCCTGTCTCCGAAGCGCTCTGTCTAGACACCCGCCCCCCACTTGCCTCTTTGCCCCTCTGTCTGTGGAAGGGGGTTGGGTTCAGTGATAGTCTGGGAGAGGTCAGCTTTTAAATTTGTATTTTTAACCTGGACCCAACAACAGTACCTGCTGTTCATTTACATAGTATTTTACATTTCACTTTATATAGCACGGAAGTCTTTCCCAGTCTTGAGATTCCCTAACCTTACATACACTTGACTGGTAGGAGGAAGGTGCCCCCTGAACCCCCTTTCTGCATCCGTGTGCCGGCCTCTAGCTGTAGACCACTGCATCCTGGGCTGGAAGCCAGAGGGCAGGCCAAGTAGGAGCTAAAAATACTCCAGGGGGTGTGGGGGAGCTCCCAGTGGAATCTCAGGAGGGAGGAGCCTAGGGATTAGGGAATTGGCGCCTTCCCAGTCCCCATCAGTGGGCACAAGGCTGGCACCAGACAAGGACAGGAATGCAAAGACTGCATGGAGTTTTATTCTAATCCAGCCATTATTTGGCTCTGGTGTTCCATACCTCAGCTGAGAGAGGAGGTCTCTCGGTCCCTCCCTCCCTGCAGAGACAGACTTGACATGGAGACCCTGCCCTTCAGTTACCTCCTGCTAGGTGAGTTAGGCAGGTCGGGGGCAGCCATGAGGGTGTGCATCCATTACATGTGCTCCTCAGGTCCCTTTTCACCCACTGAAGCTTCCAGCTGCCCAGGCTTATTGTAGTAGACATCCCCCATCCCCCCACCCCCCCCACGCAGCCAACTCTGCGCTTCTTTTCTAGATGGGCAGACACCAGCCTCTTCCTCCTCCCCGCCCGCCCGCCCGCCCGCTGTCCTCAGGATGTGGAAGTCCTACTTCTGTTCACCCCTTAGTCCTTCTAAACAATGAAGCCGTCTGTCTTTC
>PVIH01000284.1:0-17126 GCA_004025045.1 Sigmodon hispidus
GCGTGTGTGTGTGTGTGTGTGTGTGTGTGTGTGTGTGTGTGTGTGTGTGTGTGTGTGGAGGGGTGGCTCTCTTCATCTCTCCCTAGTTTTCTTGCCCCCAAGGTATAGGACAAAATAGTTTTTGTATGATTTCCCAGGAGGAAAGATTATGAAGATAGGCTCAGTTGGGTGGCCACGTGTCATGGGACATGTATTAATAATGAGATAGGAATATCTTTTTTTTTTCCTTTTTTTCTAAACTTTATTTATTTATTTATTTGCCTTGGTGTTTGCCTGGAACTGGAACCACAGACAGTTGTTAGCTGCCATGTGGGTGCTGGGAATCGAACCCAGGTCCTCTGGAAGAGCAGACGGTGCTCTTAACCGCTGAGCCATCTCTCCAGCCCCAAGATGGGAATATCTTAATGGATGGTTTCCTCAGGTAGTACGGTTATCAGGTGTGTGGTCCCGGTTCTATCCACATCCCTCCAGAGGAGTTGGCAACTACTTGCCTTCCTTCCCATAGCTAAGAGCACAGATGACCCCATTTCTTGTAGGTTGGACACAACACCCCCCACACACTAGGTCACGCACAGTAACCCTCTTCCATTTTATGGTCCTGCTATGTTCTCTGTACTGCCACAGCCTGGCAGGCAGGCAGGGCCCTGGGAATTTATGTGGTTCGAAGCAAATCTGAGTCGCAGCTTTGTGAGAACAGCCTGTCACTCTACTCACTGGGTGGGAAAGGGTTAGGGCATAGAGTCAAGCTCTCCCTGTGTGCTGGACAGTTTCCTGTCAACTTGACACAAGGTAAAGGACACCTCAATTAATAAAATGTCTCCCTAAGATCGGACTGCAGACAAGCCTCTAAAGCATTTTCTTAATTGGTGATGCCAGGCCTGGACTGGTGGTCCTGAATTCTGTAAGAAAGGAGGATGAGCAAGGCATGGGGAGCAAGCCAGTAAGCAGCATCCCTCCATGGCCTCTGCATCAGCTCCTGCCTCCAGGCTCCTGCCATTCTTGAATTCCTGTCCTGGCTTCCTTTGATGATGAACTGTCATGTGGAAGTGTAGACAGAATAAATCCTTCCTTTCCCAAATTACTCTTTGGTTTGATCACAGCAATAAAGCCCTTACTAAGTACCAGTAACATACAGTAATAACATAGCCAAAAGAAAATAAAATAAAGTATATTTAAAAATAACAATAACTTCCTTTGAGGCTGGTAAGATGGAGAGAAGGAGGTTGCTGTGCTATCCTAGAGACTAGAGTTCAATCCCTGGGACCCAGGAAAAGGGGGAAGAGACATGATTCCATAAAGTAGTAGTCTTTCTGTCTGTCTGTCTGTCTGTCTTTGTCTCTCCATCTCTCTCTCTGTCTCTTTCTCTCACACACACACAAGCACACACTTTTTAAAAAATTTTTTTGTATGAATTGGTGTTTTACCTGCATGTATAACTGTGTAAGGGTGTCAGATCTTGGAATTACAGACAGTTGTTAGCTGCCATGTGGATGCTGGGAATAGAACTCAGGTCCTCCAGAAGAACAGTCAGTGCCCTTAACCGCTGAGCCATCTCTCCAGCCCCCATGTTATTTCTTTTTTCTACTAAAACTTTTTTTACCTATACAAGCCTAGTGGTACAGACAGGTAATCCTAGCTACTCAAAAGTCTAAGGGAAGAGAGTCCCAAACTTAGGACCTGTCTGGGCTACAGAGTGAGTTCAAGACTAGCATGAGCAATAGAGTGAGAACTCCCCAACTCAAAGAAAAGTCTGGGAATGTAAGTCAGCAGTAGGCATTTGTGAGGTTTGTGTCTGCTGAGCATCTATCTGGAGGTAGGAAGACTATCTCAAAGGGTAACCATACCCTTAGCTCTACCATTTTTATAAGCGGTTACACTCATTTACACTCCCATCAGTCTACACAGGAATTGCCTTATTCCTTAAATAGTTCTCCAGTTGTTCCTGGTCTGTTCAGGAAGTCTAAGAGACACCATGTTTCTAATCTTCCAGAACTTGGTTCTTGAGACTCATCAGTCCAGAGTCTACTTTATAGTAAATCAGCTGCTATAGTAGCTGTACTTGTGACTCCCAAAATTACATGTCATGCAGCTGTCTCTCTAACTTCCTGTAATGATGCTACACAAGAAATTGCTTCCTCTGAGAAGTCTGCTCTAGCCTTCTCTGCTCACCATGGCAGCTCCCCGACCCTCTTGTTCATCTCCCTAATCAGTCTGTGAGATAGTGACACCCTTGTATGGAGGTGTTGGGTCTCAGCATCATTGCCTTCTGTACTTGGCAATGGAGAGGATTATGATGCCCAGCATGGACCAAGACCACGCTCTCAGAAAATGAATAGCAAGGCATTGTATGATTTGGTAAGTTCATTGAGAATGAGGGTCAAGACTTCTGAATTTCTTGGGTCAAACCACTCAATACACTATGCACTTAGCAGGTGCCTAATAGAGACTTGCTGCAGCAAATTGGCACAAATCATAAATGAACTTCTCCCATTACTTTAGGGAAAACTCTTGTGGCAAGCCCCAGAGTAGGACTGGGTGGACAGGTCTGCCATCTTGGCTGGATTTGGGTAATATTTGGATCTTACTTCCCACTGGCATTTTCCACTGCCACTTGGGAGGCAAAGTGGGGTGATTCAGACGTATTTCTCACCCACGCTCAGAACTGTCTTTGCCCCACTTTCTGCCTGCCACAGGCTCTGATCTCCCAGATCTGAAGTTCAGAACAGGGTGTTGGGGATGGAAATGAAGACGACCTCACCCCAACCCCCAGCCTTTGACTACAGTCTCCAAAGAGGGCTAATTCTAACTGCTGTTGGCTGACTGCTTTACCTCTGAGAGGGAGAAGTCAGAGCTGGTGGCCCTTGGAGGATGCTTTTCTGCTTCCAGACTGGGCAAGGAAGCCATGATGTCTTGGGTACGCAGAGAAACAGTGCTGCCCCCGCACTGTCCCCGCTATTATTTAACTTCCAGAGCTGTGACGTGTCTGGTCAGCTTAGACTGCACTAACTCGAATACTAGTTACACTGATATCACACTGCCCACAAAGGGGCTGTAAACTCAGCAAAAAGAAAATACATAAAGAAATCAGAAATCACTGTACATGTATTTTTTTTCCCCATGAACAAATTCTTTTTTGTCCACTATTTGATAGAGAGTATTTATAGCCTGCTTTACCCGAGGGCTGAGACAGGGCTTATTCTGAGACTTATCTCCATGAAGAAGCAATGGGGCTCCATTTAGGAAGAAATAAAATAGCAATAGTAATAAAATACTGGGAGCACACTTTTATGATTTAGATATGGTTTGTCTTCAATGAAACTCAAGTTGAAGTTTGGTTTCTGTGTCGGTCGGTTTTCTGTTTCTGTAATGAAGAGCAGAGGTAATCCGATTACAGAGAGGAAGGGTCTGTTTGGCTCACAGTTTTGGAACTTTCTGTCGATGGCCACTCGGCCTTTGCTTTCTGAGCCGTGGGGAACAGTGTGTGGTGGGAAGTGTGCAGTGGAGGAAACTCATTACCTCGCTGCCAGGCACGAAAAAGACAGAGAAGGAAACCAATAAATCTTTACTGAGGGCACACTCCTTATACCTGGAAGACTTTCCTCTGAGACTTACCTCTTAAAGATTTTATCAGCTTTTAATAATGCTGCAGGCTGTGGGCCAGACTTTATCACACGGGCCTTTGGGTGACATTCAACAAAACCATAGCAATTCCCACTATAGTCACTTTGAGAGGCAGCAAGGCCTTGAAAGAGTTACTAAACAAATGCATGCGTGCACATGAGTGCATGTACCCATGGAGACAGAAGAGGGTGTCAGACCCCCCAGAGCTGGAGTAACAGTCATGTCCTGAGTGGTGTTAGGAGCCAAGCTTGAGTCCTGTGCAAAAGCAGCAAGCCCCTTAGCTACTGAGCTAGCTATCTCTCCAGCCCCAGAATAAATGAAAGTTTTAAAAGAGGTGATTTGATCATTAAGAAGGATTATACCTTCCCCACAGGAGGGGTTTTCATTTTGATGCCCTATAGAGCTCAACTAATCATGGAGAGATTCCATTATTAGGGAGCAAGTTCACCAGATTCAGCGGTTTCTTCTCCCTCTGCACATGCATTCTCTCTTGAACAAACCCATCTGCCTTTCACTTTCTTCCAAGAGATGAAGCAGCATGAGGCCCCTACCAGAAACTAAGCAAAAGTAGCTCTTTGCTCTTGAACTTCCAGAACAGAATATGAGCCAAAACAAACCTGTTTTCTTTATAAATTACCCAGCCCCAGGTATTTTGTTACGATAGAAAACACAAGGAGAGATACATTAATCCTGGGTGTGCCCAAAGGACTCCTATAGGAATATATATAGTAATACAGTTAAATGATAAATATTTTAAACTATGGTGTAGGAGCAGTAAGTAGGGTTTTGTTTGTGTTTTTATAGAGGCTTAGTTTTCAATTTTTAATTCTGGCACAGATATGCTATACATCCTTGCTTGAGTAAGTTGATACCCTTTCTGGATTCAGGTTTTATATTTGTAAAAATGAGCATAAGAATTTAAATAGCTTCTTCATCTCTGATCTTAGTTCTTGTAACTCCATAACAGAAATGAATGGTGCATTTATTAAATGCAAAATATTTCTGTATAAATAATGTGTATGTGTATTTATTTTGTGCCTGCCTTGTGCTAGGGGCTGACACTGACAGGCACACACAGACCTGCTGATAAGAAGTTAAGGGGGAGCTGGAGAGATGGCTCAGTGGTTAAGGGCACTGACTGTTCTTCTGGAGGACCTGAGTTCTATTCCCAGCATCCACATGGCAGCTAGCAACTGTCTGTAATTCCAAGATCTGACACCCTTACACAGTTATACATGCAGGCAAAACACCAAAGCACATAAAATAAAAATAAGTTTTAAAAAAGAAGAAATTAAAGGGGACTGAGGATGTAGCTTGGTGGTGAAGCAATTGCCTAGTATGCATAAGGCCCTGGGTTCAATCCCCAGTGAAGAATTTCAGGGTAAGGAGCTTTGAGGTTCAGGAGGGGAGTCTTGCCAGGAAGAGAACAGGAAAAAGATGGATGTTCATAGTGCAGAGAACAGATACATCATGACTTAAGGGTTCTATATGCAAAAGCAAATTAATTCCTTCCAGCTTGCCTGCTTGTCTTCCTTCCTTCCTTTTCAAAATTAAGATTCAACCCAGGGCCCCTTGCTTATTAGGTAAGTCTTGTGCCATTAAGCAATGGTCCCCACTTGGAAAGCACATTTTTCCCTGGACTCCAGTCAACTCTTAGACTATGTCTGTAGGGCGATCTATTCTCAACCAACAATAGCAAAAACAGTCTCCTGTCCATTTGGATTTGGTATTGACCTAGCATTGCCTCCAGCTGCCTTCCTAACTATGCACACTGCCACCACCTTCCTGGACTTCAGCAAGTTCCACTGCAAAATAAGAGGACATGGTGGCCATTCTAGAGGCTGTAGTAGGCTGCAGTAATCACACACTAGGTCTAAGGTGACCACACACTCAGATCTGTCCTGGTCACACACACTGGATATAAAAAGAACCATATGTAAAGAACTGTCACAAAGACAGAGGGGCTGAAAGGTCAAAGGTTAAGAGCCCTGGCTGCTCTTCAAGAGGACCCGAGTTCAGTTCCCAGGCTCACAACGGCCTGCAAATCCTGCTCCAGTGGATCTGTTGCCCTCTGGCCTTGGCAGGTTCCTGCATGCATGGGTTCCAGGAATTGAATTCCAGTCACTGGCTGTATTTTACCCACTAATCCATTTCACCAGCTCTAGGGCTGTATTTATAACTGCTCAACCATTTCAATCTTTCCCAGTGGCTTTCTCCAAGTTGCTGTTTTTCTCAGACTTGTATCTGAGACTAATCTTAATAGATATGTCATGTTATATCCAGGGAGATCAGCTCCCACCAAACCAAACCAAACAAAAAAGCCCACTGTTCAGGCTACAAAGACATGCTGTGGCTCAGAACACTGGTCTCCCTACCATTCCAAGCAATAGGATGTGAGGGTGTATCTCTCTGGCATGCCTGCTACAAGGGCTCCCCTCCCCTCAGCCTTGGAGGTCATTTGCCTTCAGAAGAAGGATCACAGAAATTCGAGCTGGAACAAAGGGAGGAAATGAAAACAAGTCCGAATAGCAGCCAGGCACCCTGCTACATTTATTTACTCCATTAATTAAAGTAATGAGAAGCAAAACCTGCTTCTCAGAAGGAAGAAGCTGGGGCTTCGCCTCTAGAGAAGCAGTTGGTTGTCTGGTGTGGGTGTGGTGTGTAGCCCCAGTGAAGTAGCAGCAGGATCTCCTGTCATCAATCCCTAAAAGCCAAAGGAAGCAGGGAGCAGAAGAGGACCTCATTTTGGTACCCAGCCCTCTTTCCACTTTCCCTGGAAGTGAAATCAGCACCAAGATCAGGCCTACTAACTGGTGGCAACAGGTGGCCCAGAACCCAGTATTATACATAAATGGAGAGATTTCCCTGTCTCCCCAAAGACAGCTTTGTTAAAGAAAGGAGGACATAGGAACTGGGGGACAAGAGAGTGTGACCTAAAAGAAAAGAAGAACCCAAAGCTGAGGACACATCACCAGGACTCGGTCTGTGATGACTGCACACAAAGATAACCATGGGGTCTTTGCTATAGAGGCTTCTTTACCTAGGCTAAGGTTTCATTTTTTGGAAGCATTCAGAGTTCTTCTGTTTTCCCCACCTACAAGCACTTAATTAGGCACATTCTATGTCTATTGTATTCCCTTGGATGGAGAAGATACATGAAAGACATTATGGCTTTTTTCGCTTCTGGCTCAGGGGAGGCCATGGTGCAACTTTCTTTGGTTGCCCCGAATCCAGGTTCATCTAACACCAGCTGCCTACACCATGCTGCCCAAGTTCGACCCCAACGAGATCAAAGTCATGTACTAGAGGTACACTGGAGGTGAGGTCGGCACCACATCCACCTTGGCCCCCAAGATTGGCCCCCTGGGTCTGTCTCCAAAAAAAAGTTGGTGATGATATTGCCAAGGCAACCGGTGACTGAAAAGGTCTGAGGATTACAGTGAAACTGACCATCCAGAACAGGCAGGCCCAGATTGAAGTGGTGCCCTCGGCCTCTGCCCTTATCGGCCCTTAAGGAGCCACCAAGAAAAAAGCAGAAGAACATTAAACACAGTGGAAACATCACATTTGATGAGATTGTCAACATTGCAGGTCAGATGCGACACAAGTCTTTAGCCAGAGAACATTCTGGAACTATTAAAGAGATCCTGGGTACTGCACAGTCTGTGGGCTGCAATGTGATGGCCGCCACCCTCATGACATCATTGATGACATCAACAGTGATATGGTGGAATGCCCATCTAGTTAAGAAGCAACAGGAGAAGATATTTCAATAAAAGACCCATCTTATTAAAGAAAGAAAGAAAGAAAGAAAGAAAGGAAGAAAGAAAGAAAGAAAGACATTGTGATGTCCTGCTAGGGTGCAAGCCTGCATACAAGAGCTAGACCTTAATCATCCCTGAAACTCACAATATCAAGCACAGAGCCTCCCAAAAGGGGTCACTCTAAAATACCTAGAGATGTAATTATCTGCTTACACTCAAACTCTTTGAGTGAGAAGAAATGGTAAAAAAGGTGAGGGGACTTTTTTTTAGAATGTTCCTTATATGTAGTCTTAGTTATCTTTCTAATCAATAGTGCAAAGCATAGAACTATCTTTATGCAGCTCAAAGACCTAGATAATTGTCCACTTGCACCCATGGGTGATTCAGTCAACCAACCAAATACAGTTTGGAAATAACTAGAAAAACACTGGCTCTGTACTAAGCTGACACAGACTTTCTTGCCATTATTCTTCAAGAAATACAGTACAGCAGCTATTACCTAGCAGAGTATTCACCTCCAGTATTGTAAGAGACATAGAGATGGCTTATAGAGCATGAACGGATGTGTAGGCTACATGCAAACATTACACCATTTGCAAGAGAGAACTGAGCATCTGTGGATTTTGCTATCTACAGAGGCCCTGGAACTGATCCTGTGGATAGGGAGAGATACTAGGTTGAAATATCAATGATGCAAAGAATGATGGAAGAATGGTTCACTCAGCCTGTGGGCACAGATGTGCACCTTTATGGTCCAGTCTCAGAGGAGTGATCTTTATGGTCCACTCTCGGAGCTCACATGAGCCGTGGGTTGACAAAAAGAAGGACCATTCACAGTATGCTCAGGTATGGAGCCAGGTATGGCCAGGTATGGAGACACAGCTCTCCAGAAAGCAAGCCTCCTGCAGTAGATGGAGGGTAGGGGCAGGGAAAAATGAACAACTCCAGGCAACATCCAAAGTTCTTGGGAGCTTGATTAATTGCTTTAATTACCCGGCCTGTAGCCATTAAGGCAAGTGGCATGGACAGTTATAGCACAAGAATAGGACCCAAGCTTAGGCCTCAGCAACTGCAGTGTCATTCTTCCAGTGACCGAACCCAAGTCTCTAAAGAAGTTAGAGCTAAAGAAGAGGAATGTGCAGGGCATAGGCCAAGGCAGACCAGCGCTGATTAGTGCCCAGTTCCTTACCTTGTCTGCACAGCTCCCTGGGAGAATTAAGTGCCTACAAAATAATTTGCATCTGGAAAATCTCCAAAGTGGATTTTATTCTCACCCAAATGTTAGCCAGTATTTTAATTAACCTGGGCTTATTGTTCTAATTACTTGAGTTTTATACGGTGAATTGCTGTTCAGGAGTGGAGACAATCAGTAAACACAATTACCGTGTATAATATTCCTAGCAAAGCTTTGCCCTTAAAATTTTATTTAAAAAATAATAATTAGTAACATAAATCTTTAATTTCTGGTTCACCGAGGTGGACAGACTGGGGAGGACAGAAGAATAGAGTTCTCTTCAAGTGTGGAGATTTCTTAGTAGTCAACCCACTATGTAGGACTTTAAAGGGCTTTCTTCATTCTGAGAAATATCCAGGATAAAAACTTAATATGCAAAAGATGCCGTGATATATTACTGAGTGTGAAAAAAATAAGACCTAGCAAAATGTAGGAGACAGTAACATTTTTACATATAATTTTCTAGAAGTCACCATGTGAATGTCTGTGTGCATCCAAATGTGTGCTGAAAATATATGGCAGGACATATAACAAATAAACAAACTGATTACTCCTTTGAAACAGGATTGGAAGCAGTGGAGAGGGGAAGAGAGACTCTTCATTTCTATTTTGAATACTGTAATATTGTGTCTGAGTTCTATTATAGAAGTGTGACTTTTGAATTAAGTGCTTCTATAAATTCTGAAAACTACTACTTCTTAAATAAACAGAGAGCATTGGATCCTATAGAACCTTGCCTGGGGAAGCCTGTGTGTGTGGAGGGAAAGCCTGCACATAGGGAGGAAAATCCTGCTTGCAGTGGGGGAAATTCTGCTTGCATGGAGAAGAGTCTACTTGCAGAATGGCTGCAACTATGCAAACCCCTGAGTTCCAAGTATCCTCAACAGAAGCCTCCAGAGGAAGCTGGACCCCCTTGGCCTGACTTCCTGGATTCTTCTCTTAGATTCAGCCCTGATGCCTTGTTACTCCTTTCCCTTCCCATTTCTTCCCCTGGGAAATAACCTGTTTTCTTGTACTAATTCCTTGGCCCCACCCATTCCCATTTTCCTTTTAAACTATATCTTAGGCTTATGCTTGACTAGTCCACCTTGGGTTTTTTCCTTAACTACCTATTTGCCTTCTGGATCATGCTACCACTGCATGCCTTCCCAAGCTCTCGTTCTTGGCTTCTAATCTGGTCTAGTGTTTAATGACACTTTTTTTAAAATTTAATGCAAATTCTGAATTCAAAGTAATTGTTTATTCCAGGATCCATTAAAAAAAAAAATCAAAGTAGAACCAGATAGGGGTAGTAGGATGAACACACTATGTGCTATGGAATTATTTACTTTAAAGTGATTAATGTTTTATGTGGATTTTATTTTTTTTAAAGTAGGCAAGTGGCTGGAGAGATGGCTCAGTGGTTAAGAGCAGTGTACTCTTTATATAAAGGCCATGTAATACTGAATTCACAATTTTTTAGTTATTTCTTCACTCAATACACTAATTCATTGTTTAATAAGATTTTATTTCCCTATTATGGTCAGGCTAGCAGGCACCAGGCATGACAAGATGAAATAGATCATGTCCCTATATCCCTGGGTGCCAAGGGTCTCAAAGTACAGCAGGACTAAGTACTACAGAGGCCACACAGGGGTTAGGATTTTAAAAACCTCAAGACAAAAGTTGCCAGACAGTGGTGACACCAGCTAATGCCAAGTGAGGCACTAAAAGAAAACCTCAGGTAGCCAGGTTTCAACTCTGCCTTGAAAGCAAGAGAAACAAGGGGAGTATATTGTGAACAAGATTCACCCACAATATCCAGAAAGGGCAGGACCAATTCTGGGTAGTCAGACAAGGTGCTTTTTTAATAATCTTGGAGAAGGAATGAGTTTGGTGTCAAGCTGATCATAAAGATGCAGAAAAGGATGCTCCCAGCAGAGAGAAGGGCCTGTGCAAACCCACTGTGTGTACAGGAACAGTCTAACAGCTTAAGATGCCAAGACCTCAGGGGGCCAGTTGGGCAGAAGTGGGTGAAGCTAGGAGAGGAACTGTGAGTGCCCACCTGTGTGAGTTACTTCTTGCTGTGCTAAGATACCCTGACAAAAGCAACTCAAAGAAGACAAGGCTTATCTGGACTCACAATTCCCATGAGGTAGAGTCCAGAGTGGTGGGAAGGCATGTCTACAGCCAGGGAAGACATGGCAGCAGGATCAGGAATAAGAAAGGGAACAGGAAGTGGAACAAGGCTATAAACTCTCCACGCCCAACCCCAATGACCTATTTCCTCTAAGGAGTGTCTGCCTCCTACAGGGTCTGGAACCATCCCAAGCAACCACTTCCTGGAGATCAAGGATTGAAATACATGAGCCTGTAGGAGACGTTTTTCATTCAAACCATTCCACCAGCCAAGGGCTCATGCTTCATTTTGTACATAGTTAAAAGACATGGAAAGGCACGTTCACATCTATGTTCCAGAACTATCTCCCTGGGGCCTTCCAAGGATTAATAAATATGCAACTAAACACCAGATGGTCTGAAAAAACTGAACTAGCACATTGGCATATATTCTCCTAGAAAATACACATGAAGTTACACTCTGTTAATGGAAGGAGAATGAATCTGATCCATCTTATGAATGGTCTACTCAGTACCAGCTCCAAGCTGGATGGATACATCCTTTTGCACATAACATGATTCAAACCATGGAATGTAAGGGAGAGAACCCAGTATGTTTTGAGTCAAAAATTTATGTCATCAAGGGCCAGTTAAAGTGGCATACAAGGCCAAGTTTTTTTTTAAATAATTTTTCAAGTTAACATGCCATGTTTATTGCTGAACTTTCACAATAATTAAGTTGTGAGGATGGCCTAGATATTTATCAACAGATAAATAAAGAAAATATGCTACAATGGAACTGTATTTGACCATAAAGAATGAAATCCTGACATTGGCAGAGAAATGGATGGAGCTTGGATTCATTAGGTTAAATGAAATGAGCCAGGCCCAGAAAGTCCATATCTTCTGATATCAAAACATGTGTCCCAGCACGATGACTTTGTCTTTGTGTTTCCTCGTGGAAGCTCAATAAGTGTAGGCCAGATAACAGACACTTCGAAGGTTGTGAAAGAGCAACCTTGGAAGCCATTTCTCATCATGCTGCCCTCTATGGCAGGTCAATGCCATTGACTCCTGAGTGGTTTGTGATGGATTCCTTTTGAATGCAGCAGAAGGTTCCCGTCAGGCAATCAGTGTCATTTAACCTCTTTCTCTTCCCCATGCTTGTCTGCCATGCACCTCCAAACTTGGTCCTTTAACTCCATAAGCACACTAACTTGAGTAATTTAGTGCAGCTTTCCCATCCTTTATGGGCATCTTAAAAAAGTTCGTTTCCTATTTTATCCATGTATGTGATTCAAGCTAACTCAAAGCTCTTGGCATAGAAATAGGAATGTATTTAATAAGCACAAATGCTTTTCATTCTTTTCTGGCTTGTCTTTCCATCATTAATCTGAACAAATCTCAGTATAACTGGTAAGGTGGGAGGCTCGGCTTCCGCCTTCTGGGTTCTACGTGAGCTGTGCTCTTGGACGGTCATGTTGCTTTCCTGCTGAACACTTTCCATGTGTGTCCCAGGTGTTGGTTTAATCTTACATTTTTGCCTTGTTTTTTGTCGGGGACTGGAGTACACTGAATTGTTCTAAAGCATAAAGTTGTTTTATTATCCCCATTACACAGATGGGAAGACAAAAAGCTGGGAGCACTGACACCTCTTGCTTAAAGTCCCGCAGAAAACAAGGAGTGAGGTGAGGTTTGGACTGCGCCTCCTCTGATCTAGAAGGCTGTTTGCTTTCTTTGTTGCCTTAGGAGTCCCACATTCATGGTCCCTTTATAGCCAGGCAAGCTTCTAAGCCTCCCACAAGCTCCTTCCTCCTTACCTGCTCAGCTCCCCAATTAATTTTTTTAAAGCACAAAAAGAAAAAGAAAGGCCTGGTCTAAGCTGTATTGACAGAACTAAACATCCTGACTGGCTATTTTTCTGACCTAAAGCAAGTGCTTCCAAAGTCTAAAAATAGAATCTTTCTTTTTCATTTATCTTTGTTCTTGAGAATCACAGAGTAAAGAATATGCCAGACCCCCCGACTTGCCTACCTTTGTTAAAAAAAAAAAAAAAAATTCCCTTTTCACTGAGCTCTTCTGCTTTTTTTTATGAAGCCTGGTAATGAAAGCTGGATGCACAAATCCTAACAAGAAATTCAAGTTACATAACAAACTCCTGCCCACCCAGGCTCTCTAGAAGGGCAGACTTCAGAGGGAGCTGGAGACTCATCTGCATGGTGATGGGCTTCTTCCTTCCGTCCTTTTCAGCTAGAAGCAGAATGGTGCTTCTCACATTGGAATCTACATCTCAGAATGGCCCTGTTTCTGAAAATACACATGCACAGCCAAGAAGAGCTGTGTCCCCAGACAATCCCAGAAGAATTGTGTCCAAAGAGACCTCCTTTCCTGCTCTGGGGTACAAGGGAAAAAGAAAAGAAGGAAGGAAGCGAAGGAGGGAGGGAGGGAGGGAGAAAAGTAGGAAAGAAGGAAGGAGAAGAAAACAGATACTATTGTGTTAATAATAGTATTATTGGGGCTGGAGAGATGACTTAATGGTTAAGATCACTTGCTGCTCTTGAAGAAGACATGTGTTTGGTTCCAAGCCCCATAAGGTGTGATTCATAACCACCTCTAACTCCAGCTCCAGGAAATCTGCTGCCCTCATCTGGCCTCTGAAGCACTTACATGTTTGTCAACACACAGACATATGCACATAAATAAAGCTAAACTTAAAAAAAATAGCACTGCTAAGTGTTTTCTCTGCCAGCTCTTTTAATTCTCCCAGTAACCCTTCAGCATGGCAGAGTGCTTGGTGCAGGGACCTGAGGTCAATCCTTATCTCTCTAGCTCTAGACTCACCCACTCATAATCACAAGTGAAACAAAGTTTTGGAATCTACCAAGGATCTTCCTAGGGAAAAACTGCAGGAAGGAAGGGGTCACCACCTCTGACAATTGTCCTTATCTTCTTGCCTAAACGAGCCCATTTTTAGCCCATATCCCAGCAGCCATCTCTCACGAGGGACTCTGGGCCACAGTCATCTCTGTCGTCATCACCATCACCTGTGGCTTCCAGCCTCAGCTGTTCCAGTCCAGATAAAAGAGAGTCTCTCTCTCCTTCTCCCTAGAATCATCCAGAAAACAGTGAACAAACTTCAAACAGTCTTTGTAATAGGTAAGAACAAGGCACAAGATATGAGGGCAGAGAGTCAATCAGCCTCCCTTGCCGAAGAGGGATTTCTTAACAAATGTCACATAGTACCTTCCCCTCTGGGTATCTGCATGTGTTAGTAACCAGGATGGTTTTCAGTGTTGCCTTCTATAAAGAAAATACAGATATGTGTAGATAATGATGAAGCCCATAGTGCTGTGATGGATTAACATACAGCTATATAAACTATTTATATATAACATACCACAGTTGATTAGGAGACCAGGTGACAGAAAAGTTACCATGCTTCAGAATGAGAAGCCCTGGTGGTTTGGAGATCATTTCAAACTGGATTCTAGCAAGAATGACAGGGCTGTTCCCACTCAGCAGTGCTCTTTCTGAGTTAGTCTTTGTCTACCAATAATGGAAAAGCCATGCTCACTGTCACTAATTGCTTCTCTCTGATCCTCATACATATGCTTACACCTTTAGGAAGTTCCAAGAGCAGATAGCCTTCTCCACTTTCTACCTCTGATGTTTGACTTTAGATGTAAATCACCTGAGGAGAGACTCTCAGTGAAGCATCGTCTACACTGGATTGGCCAGTGGACATGTCTGTGGAGGATCACCTCCATCAATTTAAATGATGTGGGATGACCCAGCCCAGAGTGGCCAGCAACATTCCCTAGGCAGTGGGTCCTGAATAAGAGTGGAGAGATTGAGTGAGCAAGCCAGTATGAACTCATGTTTCTCTCTGTCATTGGCTGTGTATGTGTTATAACTAGCTGAGGTCTTCTCTTGACTTTCTCACAATGATGGAGTGTGATCTGTAACAGTAACATGAAATAAACTCCATTCTCCCATAAGTTGCTCTTGATTAGTGCATTTCATCACAGCAACAAACAGGACACTGCCCTTGCACGGAGGATGACTGGGTAGTTGTAGCATACTTGATCTTGCTGACTTTTAGGATATGGGTATCTCTGTTGTCTGCCATGATGTCCATAAGTTGTCTGTATTGTGCATTGGGAAAACAACAGCATACTACTATATTTGGCAAAAGTAGTCATTTCCTAATTTGGAGTTCATGAGAGCTATGTTAAGGAGAAATCTGGACATCATGAGACTTCTTATATGTCACCAATTACAAGTTGCAATATCACTTTAGGACGCTGCCATTTTAGGATGCTGCCATTTTAGGATGCTGCCATTCAAAGCTTGTTTATTACACACCAGGCACTGGCTTAATCGGTTGGGTTTACTACTCTCACTTGATTCAGTGTTCACAAGGTCTACAACGTCAGTGTTATTAGCTCCACATTAAAGGTAAGGAGGCAGGATTGGAGAGGGTTCATGGCTCAGTCAAGGTCACATTTGTAGTAAGTTACAGAGTTGGCATTCAAACCTAGGTCCTTAGGTGCTTGACAGCAATCCCAAAGACCATTGTGGAGTTTGAACTTTATTCTGAAGGCCAAGGGATCTGCAGTAGATGAGTGAAGTGTTTTAACTTGGCAGCAGTGTGGATAGGTGTGAGTGGAGGTGGGGGCAGTGGTGCTCCATGTGACTCAGTCCTGGTAAAGCGTCTTAGAATGAAGGCAATGAGAGAAAGGGATGTACTGGAGAGACACAAGAGTCTGGGACAAAGGTACTTAGGGATAGGCAAAGAAAACAGTCCAAGATGGCATCAGGGATTTGGATGTGAGTGTTTGGTAGGTGGTGGTGCTTATGTAATTGTTAGGAAGCAAAGATGAGGGGAACATCACTGGTTCAGCTGAAGTCCATGTGTCTAAGGGATGTCAGTGAAGCATACAAAAAAGTTGCATACCCAGGCACCAAACTCAGGAGAAAGATTTAGCAGAGGACTTAGGTCAGGGGACATAACTTCACTCAGGAGACTTCAAACCGAGGAGACAGATGATTCTCCAAGGACAGTATCTATTAAGAAGTGAGCTAAAGATGTGGATGGTGACAGGAAAATGCCTTGTCTGTGTCCAGATGAAAACCTTCCTGTTTTCTCTGAGCTCTGAGCTTTCCTGCCACACCACTCAGGCTGCTAATGGAGTTCTCTAAACACAAAAAAGAAATGATCTCTCCATTTCCAATATTCTGATGTTCTGCTTCTAGCAAAGCCAACAGGTACTCATAGAACCCACAGTGTCTTACTTGTGAGAAAGGACATGCACAGGAAAAATGACAACCTGGGATTAACCAGGACTGATTATTAACACTGGCACACACACACACAGTTTTAGTTAGGTTCCTATTGGTGTGACAAAACACTAACCAAAAGCCAGTATGGGGAGGAAAGCCTTTATCTGACTTACAAGTTGTAAGTTACAGTTGAGCATAGAGAGAAGCCAAGACAGGAACTCATAGCAGGAACCTATGCAGAGGAACCAAAGGAGAGACCATGGAGTTACACTGCTTACTGCTGCTTCCCTTTGCCAGCTAAGGACAGTACCACCCACAGTGGGCTGGGCACTCTTATATCGATTTAACAATCAAGAAAATACACAGATGTGACCACACGGACCTTCTTCCCAGATGCCTTTAGTTTAAGTCACATTGACAAAGACAAACCAGGATGCACATGGAACATAGCTCAGAATGTCAGGGTGCACATGAGACTGGAAAGCACATTACCCCAGTGTATCTCAACCTGTGAGTCGTGATCCCCCAGGGGCAAATGGGACTTCCTCAAATATTTATTTTTATTTTATGTGAATTAGTGTCCTGCCTGCATGTATAACTGTGCAAGGGTGTCAAGCTTACAGACAGTTGTGAGCTGCCATGTGGATGCCAGGAATTGAACTCAAGTCCTCTGGAAGAACAGACAGTGCTCTTAACAGCTGAGCCATCTCTCTAGCCCCCAAATGGGACTGTCATAGGGGTTGCTTATCAGATATCCTGCACATCAGGTATTTGCATTACAATTTATAACAATAGCAAAATTAACACTTAGGAAGGTTAACAACCACTACATTATCTAATAGAAAGAATGTAGTCTTTGGAATTAGAAATATGTGGGTTCAAATTCCATACTGAATGTGAAATCTCAAGCAAATGAGTTCACCACTATAAATATTAGTATTTTAGGCATTTAATATATGTTTTGTGTTTGTTGTTCTTTTAGTTATAGTTTTATTTTATTAATATCTCCCCGGCTTTTTCTTTTCTGGACATTGCTCAAAAAATGTTTTGTGCGTGTGTATAATTTCATAAATAGGTTTAAAACTTTCTTTTTAAAACAAAAGAGAAAGACGTAGTGGGATTTAAGC